>JAQIVE010004679.1:0-14156 GCA_034698285.1 Sminthurinus bimaculatus | reverse complement strand
TCTATTTTATTGCAAGATTATTCAAGAAACTAAAACACCGGATGAATCCACCTCTTCCACTCGTTCAATTTCTCAATTCAAGTGCACATTCAGTAAGCTTATACTAATAATATTCACGTTTTCTTGGTACATGTAGATACATAAGAAAGGCGCACGTACATATATAGTTTACAAGCTGTAAGTTGTGTAGGTAACAAACTTTTACTGTGCATTTCATTTTCAGATTATCTACACAAACTCATGAATTTAGGTTAATTAGAAATTAGCACTTTTTCGTGTTAATATGAGAGCAGAGAGATTTTTTTGTTTTTTTTATTATTTACATGTTACTTTTATATATTTTTTTCTACCTTCACTATACTAACTACACACTGCACTAATCCAAAGGTGTGTGCTAGCGTCTTTGCGTAAACCCGTGTATGCATTTGTACATGTATAATTCCATGTAATCTGACGAAATTTGTATATTTATCAGAGTAACTACTTATAAAATGAGCAAATTAAAAGGGGACAGTATAAATCTCATGCTCACGGAAAGCTTAATGAAAAACAAGGTTGATCATGGACAGTTCAATGGCAAACTTAAAAAAATCTTCTCTGCTTTCTTTCAAGCAATCACTCAGACTTACTTCACTATCAACTCTCGTTTTAGAAGAAAACCCCGACAGAAAAATATATAAGCTACCGCAAGACGTTTATTGTTTATTGCCCATGATGATAATCAGTTTCATTTCACCTTTCACATTCCGAAAACATCTCTTGCCTCAAAATTTAGACTCGAGAGTCAACTTGCTTGTTAAAAATATTGTGTACATAGTACATAGACAATACAGATGTACCTACTTACTAGCCAAAAAAGATTTATTGACTTTGGTCAGGAGAAAAGAACTAGAGGAGTAAATACTTATTAATGCAGATACGTACATTGTACGCCATGTAAAAATTTATCAGTAGACACTTTGAAATAAGGAAAATGATGCTTTTGGCTGGTATTTAGTGCAATGATAAATTTTTCCGCATGTGAACTACTGACAACTAACTACCCATGATTTTTGACAGGTATTTTTGTTCAAAAAAATTTGGACGCATGTGTGTCATACAGTACAATATGTAATATACCTAGGTAAAACCCAATGCAATGTAATGTAAATATGAAACACAGTGTGTATATCTCAGCTATGGCTGAGCAGTATGCATTTATTTGTTTGTTTGTTATTTGCTATAATATGACGATCAGTACGATGTGCTCGTGTATGATTTTAGCTTGTTATCTGGCAAAGAAAACTCATTCATGATTGATTTGAAAGAGCTGCTCGTTAAAAAAACTCTTTGGCCAAGATGAGTCTTCAGTGATTTGTTTACAATCAAACGATTCAATACATATACAACCGATCATCTCGGTGTGTGTCAATAGCCAATACTGATACTACACTTTGTACAGGCAGTGGAGAAGGGGATGAGTAAGTACAAATTCAATAACCTTTCAATCATGAGAACTGTACAGGGGAGGGCGTTCATGGAAGCTGAAATCTCAAGCTCAAAATTGAATGACTTGGACAGGTGTAGTTAGTGTACATTATAGCATTATTATTTGAAAAAATCTATGCATTAATCCCTTATTATAATCTTATACATATATAGGTAAGTGTGTGCCTTGACTGTTCTTCTCGGTTGTGAGCAAATTCTCCCTTTCTTCTACTTCTGCATTTTCTACTTCTTGTAGTCTATAAATATGTCTGTAGATTTTTTTCGGTGAGTTTGACTTTTGTATCGACTGTGTATTGTGCCAAATATTCTGTCTTCGTGTTCTTCCTTCACATCTTTCATCCACCCTCTTAAATAAGCAAACTTTTGCATCAAGATTCGCAACTATGTATGAATTTCAGGTAGTTAGTGCCGATAAATTTTAAAGCGGAATTTGAGGACACTTGAAGAGTAGAGTAATAGCGCATTCCCTGACTTTTGTGACTTATATAGCCTTTATAATTGACAAGTGTTTGTTGTTGTTTGCCACTTAAAAACCATTTTGAAGAGCTGTGTGGATACAGTTTTACAGTTTCGCAAAGTCTCAATAAATTCACATGATTTATCCGAGTTTACTGTTTACGATCGCAAAAAGTACCTACTTAAATGTATGTGCAAGAATACGAAAATTTTGATGAGCATTCCAAATTCACATAAACACACACACACCCACAAATATACATACATAATTCCTCGAGGTTCAAGTATTATTTTGAGAAAACGAAGAGAAAACTCCAAGTCATAAGGATTTCCATGCATAGAACAAATAATAGACACATTTATTGCGAAACGTTGATTTAGCATGGTTTTTTCTTGAATGTACACACAAATATCATAAATATGCAAGTATGTAAACATATGAAGGTGTGCTATATATCTCAGTAAATTACAAGAAAAGCAACAAATATAATTCATTTTGTATATTAAGCACACTTGAATATTATTACTGTGATTTGTGGCTGAGAGACTCATGAGGTATTTAAAGTTGAATAGAGTATACACATTACTGACTACACATATATATCAGCAATAAATGGTGGAAAATGCGGGTAGGCTGATTTTGACATTTCATTTAGTTCTTTAACCCCTCGAGCTCTAGACGCACTATAATATATTACCATTCGATAATTTTTTAAGCAAAGAGGAAAAAAGAATACACAGGAAATACCTTGCCCATTTACATACTATATATGTATGAGTATCTAATACCCAAAGTAAATATATAATAATATTTAAATATGACTATTTAATGGAACCTCTCGTATTACATCTACATGCAAGTACAGCAATATTAGCAATCACAATAGGCTGAACTCTAGCTTCAATTTGTGCATTTCATTTCGTTAGCGGCCAACTAGGAGGAAAATTTATTACAGTGTCATATTTGCGTGTATGTACAGCTATGTATACGTAACTGAAAAATGTAATAAGGATGATGATGCAAGCGGAAATTTTGAGAATCAGTAATAAGTAGGAAAATGCATGGACCAAAGTTCCAAACTAAAAAGTGTGCTACGTCAGTCGCCGTTAGATTTTGAATAAATCACAATTCGACAAGAAAAATATTTGTATTGTTAATCTATTCCTTTTAGTTTTTCTAGAATGAATATTACATACATAGGGTAATGATAAACTTATCATGTTTACAATTTCCTATTACGTTCTATGCAACATTTTGCACAGCAACTGTGTCTTCAAACGATGTGTCACGACGTCTCAAAAGTTTAGAAGCCAATGAATGCTTGTATGCAGACTAACATTGCCCTTTTGAACAGAATTACTTGACTGTTTGCTCGTTACAAATTGAATAATCAGCGTAAGGTCGTAACCTGTTGTCTTTTGTTACTTTTCACAACGAAAAAAACCATGGCCGAGTCCGGATTTCTTACCCCAAAAGTCGTCTTTAACATATTCGCATAACGTCATGTATTGACAAGGAAATTGGTCAATGTATACATTGTACTTGCACTCGCCTGTGTGTTACTAACTCACAAACGAAAAGGTACGCAGTTTTTTTCTGATTGCGATTGGACAGGATAAAATTCAGAATAGGAATGATTTGAGTAAATTAAGGATTAACCGAATGACTTTTGCATAGACACAACACAGAATCGGCATACAAAATCATAGACTGTCCATGTCGATACAACATGAACATGACGTAGGGCACACTCGCGTAGACATAAATTATTTTTTTGCATCATCTATATAGATATTTACTACTTAGATAGGTGGTCAATCGAGATTCGAGTGAATGAGCAAATAAATCAGATAAGGGCGAAATGAATCCCATTCATGCATTTACATGGTAGTTAGGACCTACACTGAACATTCATGTGTACACAAACACAAGCAAGGGGGTATTTACATGAACTCATCATAGCAGTAAGAAAAATATTATCTTCATCGTGTGCATGTTTATATGGGGGTTCCGCTAGATTTATGCTTAAATACAAATATTATACATGCAAAGTCTAAGGAGATGAATTTGAATGTTGTGTTGTGTATTATACGATATGCAACGAAAACAAATCAGGGCTTTTTAGTACATATCTGTAGTTACATTTTCACCCCATGCGTGTAATAAATTTTCAATATATTATTGTACAAAAAACATTGCGATTTCATGTTCTTGGAAATTGAAGGTGTATGTATGTATACCATGTTCATTTGAAGTACATGTACATGTATA
Source organism: Sminthurinus bimaculatus (assembly GCA_034698285.1). Taxonomy (NCBI): domain Eukaryota; kingdom Metazoa; phylum Arthropoda; class Collembola; order Symphypleona; family Katiannidae; genus Sminthurinus; species Sminthurinus bimaculatus. The sequence continues at coordinate 9,940 of JAQIVE010004679.1, read as the reverse complement.
CTGTTGCATTGCATACAATTGAGCTTTTCTCCTGTATTTGCATGAGGGACTTTTGATGTCTACTAACTATGTAGGTATGTAAAACACAGACATCAGACACACGCAGTAAATTTTACATATGTACATATGCATGTACAACATGTATGTACTTACATATATCAATGTCATATCATATTATTGTATCAATCAGTTTTCAACAGTAAAAAGATGCATGAGAATTTTGAAAGAAAAATGCGAATGCCTCAGTCACTCATCATTATTATTAGTAGTTGTCAGGCAGACAACAACTACTCATAATATGTGTGTATCCTAGATGTCTGCCTAAAACTATATAGCTGTCTAAGTTATCATTAGATGTGTATTTTTCATACTTTTTCCTCTCTTGTGTTAGTTTTGATGTGAAAAGGAGGGAAAAAATAATAGACCATTCATTTAATTCACCTAAAATGTGTGTTAAATTTAATGCGTTTTCATACTACACACATTCCTCTAAAGCCTGTATCAATATTGCTTGCTAATATTATGAGCATGTTAGTATGCATACCTGTATAAAACATGATTAAGCTAGTATAACATACAACGTACAACTTATTTTCCTGACCTACCATGATGTGGTACTGCTTAAGCATTTTGATACATGTGCATAAAGTGTATATATACAATGCACACTTTGCATATGTATGGCATATGCGTAAAAGATAACTAATAAAAGCTATAAAGGCGTCATCAAAGAGAGGCCCACTTACTTAATCGTTTCTGATACACATATTGCAGAAAATTACAATACTAATTCCATACTGGTATACAAATTTCTAAAGTCTAATACCTAATACCATAAGAACTTATGCGAATATTTACCATCATACCATTTTACACACAAAAAACTCGGGAAATATTCAATGCAAAATTATTCAAAACTCATTTAATTCGATGATAATTTTTTGTTATGACCCTCCCCAATAACGGGGTTATCATATTATTGTATACATACAAGTGTACACAGGGATTACTATACAATGTAGAATAATTCAAAAAGTGTAGCTTTTCTGTAATTAATGACTAGAGTTAAAGGTCAATTTGTAAGTGTGTAAGCGCCTATTCATTCCTAATGTATAATAACCGAATTTAATCATGTACGAATTTACAATTTAAATTTGAAATCAACATTAAAAAGCACATAAACTATCAAAGTTCTGACAGTCGGAAATCGAAATTGAAAATGTAGCATGTGCATAGAGATTAGGCTGAGACTGAGAAACTGCATCAAACTGATGATTAATGTGTAGCAAAACTCGAACTTGATAGAGATGTACACAGAGAAAGAGAGACAAAGAGAAGTAGGGAATTGAAAAAAGATTCTTCCTTGAATGTATACATATATCAATGCATATATAGATACATATGCTATAGCTATAGGAATAAGTAATTTTTATTCCAAAAAATCGAAAGGAAACCCATTAGGAGGAAACAAAAAAAACCAAGTAGCAACAGCGTATTATTTGAGAAGAAGAAGAAGAACCAGAAGCGAGAGAGAGAGAGAAAGAAGGAGGCTTGAAAATGGAAATTGAACTTGAAAACCAATTGTGCGTTTGCATAAGTATATCCATAAATCCAAACAAATATACAATAATGTTTCATGTAAGTATTACTTTTTACAACTTACTTACTCTACGTGTTTTGTCTGTATTATGAATTTCATGTTTTTTGATAATAATTGTATCAATAATGTGTACAGTGTACACGCTACACATGCACATTATCTATACCTATATACATACATACGTAGATAGATACATTACAACTATTGTACATATACCAGCTATATATTATTATTATAACGTTTTAATGCGTATTCTGGCCAACTGATAATCACAATCACAGTCCATCCATATCATGATAGTAACAAAACACTTAAATATATATAGGCTGTGAATGTTGAGCATATATACTGGGAAAATTGTATTGAGGTTTTTGACTGAAAGCCTCAAAGGTATAATTACGAATTGTTGTGCATTCATATACATATTTTGTATGTACACTGGTATTCTCTTGTCAGTATATTCGTCAAGCATCTAGTATTGTGTAGTTTTTTTACTGTTTATTAAAATACAATAGAATATGATTCATTTCTTCATTCATATACTTACACCTTACACACACATATCCGTAAATTTCATGCACTTGATACATATCCACATACATACATAGACACAGGAGCGATACATATCTCTAGATAAATAAGATAGACGTTGACTCGGAACTTCTATAATGCTAAATATTATTGTGTGTGTGTGTTGATACATATTATAATGCATGACATTGTCTATAGGTATGTGTGCATATTATTAAAAATATACATATATCTTGCCTGCCTTGTCCTCTTTTCCCCTTCATTTCTACACTTATTATAATGTCTCGCTCAAACTAGCTTTTTGTGAAATTTGTAATGATAATATACTTATGGTTTTGACTTCTTTATTGTGTCTAGTTATGAGTCTACAACCTGCAATAGTAATAAATAACTCTAGCTTTTTAAGAAGGAGCGTAGGAGGAAAAAAAGTATATCGGAGAGTCCGATATTCTCATGTGCGTGTACCAGTACAACAGAATAATTTATTATTATTATAGTGGTCTATAATCTATAACGTGGTATTATATTTTTAAAATATAACGTGTATGACTGTGTATGTGCGTAATATTTGACACTGTACATTTTACAACTTCTCTAAATAATCGGATTTAAAATGGATTGCACTTAAACGTGTCATCGTGTGTTTAATCAACAAATACTTTGAGGAGCATTATAATAATATAGTTGTGCTTTCAATATGGGTTTTCTCGAAGACAAAGTGTAAAACATGTGAGCTGAGCCTATCGGACGCGAAAATTTCCCCATACAAAATTACACGAGAGAAAAATTATTCGAGTTTTTACATTCCATTCAAGTGATTCTTCAAGCAATTCCTTAATTTTTAAGTTAATTAAGTTGTTAATTGTGTCGTAAAATAATTGGATAAATTTTGGGTGTTGTGTCCAAGTCATGTCCTTCAGGGTAAGCCAAAGAAAAAATTTAGAAGCCGTAGTTTTGTATTTTAATTTTGGTTTGAAACAGTCTGTGTGTAAAATGTAAAATGTGTAAGTGTAAAGTGTAAACATTATTTACACATTTCATTCAACGGACATTCTATGTTATGTAGGTACATACATATTCTGGTTTTTTATTAAAAGTATTGCTACACACTTTTATCTACTGCTTAAATACTTAAATAAAACTACATGCGTGCATTACTTATTCAAACTACCATGTACTTGAACATTCAATAGAATTTTAAATAGTTATAATATTTGATACGCATACACAAATGAATGACACTTATTTGTTATGATTTCCTTTGAATTTTTGATATCAAGTTCAGTGTTATGTATTTTAAATTTTCTGTACTTAACTGTCGGTTCCGTCCGTCTCAAGTCTCAAGTGTTAATTACAAACAATTAACCATCTGTACGCAATATCAATTATGTATTGTCCGGAAATTAGTTTGTCGAGAGTCCGTCTTTATGTAGCAGTATTATTTATTGTACATGTAATTATACACATCTAATGAGGAAGTACACTAATTGCATGATTAGTGTTTACTGTCTTTTTTAATTGTACGCTTGGTGAGGAATAAGTAATTTGCATTGTGCAAATTAGGGCCAGTGACTAGCCAGTGACACGCATTGATTAATTAAGTGATGACGGAAATGAAATAGGAAATTCCTTTTTTATTTTCATTTTCATCTTGTTGCCATGAAGGATCAATTTGTATTATTATATGCCTGTGTAATCTAATAATCCATCTTAATTTGATGAAAAGAAAATTGCAAGAATTATTTTGTTGTTGTTAATGACATGATTATGGAATATGTTGTATTATTATTTTAAACTAAACTAAGCTATTTTTATATTTCTAGCTTGTCGTTTGTCAAGCTGAAGGAGGCATGAAAATCAGGACGACTTGGATGTTTGGAATGGCTGCAAAAAACTGAAACTGGAAAAGTAAAACACACAATATTAAAAAATATATGTATAATAGTACTTATTATCGTGAAGAGACAGTTGTACTTACTAGATAAAGTTTTACTTCTATTTACTTTTAGTTATCACGCTGTTTATTGACGTAAAGACTGGATGTACGTGAACGTCGATATACTTAGTAATCTTTTTGATAGGTAAATAGTAAATAGCCGCTTCAGATAAGATGCTTTTTCATCCCTTACGTAAAACGTATTGTGTTAATGTCTGCCGATTTTAGTGGTTTCAAAGTGTATAGTTAAGGAAATAATATTTCAACATCAAAGAACAAGGATTCTGCCAGTTTCATGTACATACATATATTATAGATTATAGATATTGTACGTAAATAATTCTGACACAATTTTGAAACTAAAGTGTTGCTTTAGAATTTCCCCTTGTCGTAGGTTTTCTGTTCAAAATGTATCAGAGCAGGTAGTTTTATTTAGCTTGTAACCGTTACATGTTCGCGAAAAACGAATAATATACATACACTTTATACTATAATAATCTCGATTTTATTATTATTAAATAGTAACAAGTTTATTTCCTAGTTTACGTTCCGAATAATAATTTTCAAGGCGCTATTCAGACAGGAAACACAGGTGCAAATACTTCGAGTGAAATATTCTAGTAATTCCTTTTCGTTCGAATTTTTTCAAAGAGCGTGTATGTGGTCATTTCAGGAACTTCTAGGCATAATTTAAAAAAATTATGTGTGACGAATTATTGTCATATCGTACTGCCAAGCTTTTTAAAAACATTACGTCTTAAAATTAAATAAATATGTAAAGTATTTATCGACATAATTTATGACCTTATGAACCGATTTATGAACGATATTAATTTATATATATTTAATCATGTTTGATTTCTGTTTAAAAAATTGCGTGATGATCTAATGCATTTTTAAATCTATTTCTATGTTTAGGCACCCACGTTGTGATAAATTAGGGCTTCAAAATGAAGTATTCTTCGGAAAACATCATTTTGGGTGAGACTTCATCGAGCAATACGAACTCTACAGTGCCAAAACGAAACGGTAAACAATGATGACTTTTGATGAGTTTTAAGACCAAGTTCTGTGAAGTTTTGCTATAAAGCAGCAGCCTGGAAATGAAGCAGGATCTTTGAAATTGCAGTCTATCAACCGTGGATACTTTATGAATCTTAGTTATTCTCATACCAAAGGATAGCGCAGTGTATTTTATGTCCATTTGTGAATTGAAATTGAATTTCTTTCAAGTGGACGATTCTCATTCTCAGAAACTAAGTTGTAGATTATAAACGAGTGTTTATTGATTTTTTCATTGGGTAGCAGTGGAAGATAACCATGTTTTCCCGACACTTTTAAATGTTTTTCATCTCGATTTTTTTTAAATAAAATCTTTTATTTTCATAACTGACAGAATGTATGAGAATGGAAGTTTGATTCAATTCATAATCGCTAGTTTCGGTTAATTGGGTGTCTGAAAACAAGAAGTTTTAACTATAGCAAAATTTATGGATTGCTCTATGTAACTATTTTTCAAAAGTCTAATTCTTTATACAAATTATAGTTTTTATAAAGACTAAGAAATGCTCATTGAGCATGAAAGAGAGCGTGAACTGTAAATCTGAACTTCAAAAAAATATATTACTAGTGTGTAGATATTACTAGACAAACAGCTTAGAATTTTCTAAATTTTGTAATAAACATAACTGGGCGACTGTAGCTTCAAAGTTTTGTTAACATTTCTGGGCTGATATTTTATTAAAGAATACGAATTTGGTCTTCAAAATAAAAATTTTTTGTACCTTTTTATCTTATGTATTTATATAACATGTTTTTGACAACTACAAATCTTCAATAACTTGTTTTTCAAATAATAATAGTACCTATGTATATTTAATTAAATTGAATAGGAATGGAAGACTGCGATACGAAATGGCTATTGGACTGGATAAAGAAAATCGAACGGGAGCTTAAACCATTAGACTTTCGAGTCAAATGGACCCATCAAAATTTGGAAATGGAAATGAATCGTCATCAGGTACAATAATATTTCGACTATGTGCTTTAATGCATGAAATATTGTATTATTTACACATATATTGCATACTTGTCATGCTTTCTTTATTGAATTCCTCGAGTCTCGAGGTGATATACCAGTTCCGAGTGTCAGTCATTTCAAAGGTTATCTAAAGTCCATGAAGGAGATTTTCTTAGGGCATAAGGCATAAGGCTAAAGATTAATAGGCTTTATCTACATTCCATACAATACATGAAATGTTTTTATTGCTAGGAATATCTTCATGTTCGTTACTAATGTCCAGTATTTACATTTTTATTTTTTATCATTTATGTTCTTCCTCCCTAGAACCTAGTATTTATGGGGAAAATGTAAGTAGAGATTTTTTTGGAATCCAAAAAGCGTCTTTGACAGTCTTCTGAAATAAAAACCCTATTTCATCTTCAAACTTTTAGTCGCCAGCGCCACTCGCTTGCAATTATTTCAACCAGTATTTGACAACTTTGCCGCTACACGTTAGAGGGCAACAGTACCACCTTAGAAATTTCAAAGACTTGATTTTTCAGTTCCTCTAAGTTTCAATAAATGACTGAATACATTCCAAGCATTTGTCTCTCGTCATGTCTTTACGCTTCACGTCAAAGTGAGAGCAGCGAATAACAAAGAAAGGTCGAATTATTATTAGTCATATATTGTTTTTCGGTTGATGATGTGTAATATGTAACTGCTTAATGCATGCCAGGGTCCCATTAGAGCTCATCACTTGTATATTTCATTTATTCGTGAGGCTATCACGTGCGGAATACACAGTATAGTGCCTGCATTAAACATGTAGTTCTTAAAATTGTTTTTGGCCGTCATTTAAAAAACTCACTCAAGTACTTCCTTGTTTGAATTATGACCAGAATTTGCAAAACTCCTAACACTCATTACCTTGTAGTATCCTTCTTTCATTGCACATGGTTGGTTATAATATGACAAAAAATAACTATGAAAAGAATTTTCATTCATGTATGGGAGGATTTTCCAAAAGTTACCCGTAACGCCAATGCCGTGTAATAACAGGGTTTACACACATGCACTTTATATTGTTTTTAATGGACCTTGGGATTCAATAAAAATAAAGCCTCTTACGGTGCATAGCGTCTTAATATGAATGTGCAAAATCAACGAGACCAAAAAGGTTCATGCTTCGAGGAAAATATATCGAGGAAAGACCAATTCAGTGTTTTGAAACGAAGCATAAATCCGAAATTTGAAACAAAACAAACCGAGCTTATTCTTAAAACCTGAACTTTGAAATTTCAAAGTTCTTTCAAGAAATACGGTGGGATTTTATGTTAATCCGTTTTAGCTTATTTGTTAACTTTTGGAACGACCCAGACTATTCAGTCTTGCTTATCCTGACTTGGCAGGTCAGTCTATAGTACGTACAACAACCAGCAAGAAAGACCATAAATGTACGCTGCGGTATATTATATCCTTTCGGGGAAGCACAGTCACAACTACTTTTGCCTGCTATACAACAGCGATTGCTATGTATTACTACTAGTGTTAACATTTCACACATTATATTATTACCTGTCAATAAAGTGGATGGTCACAATTGTAAAGAGAGAGAGAGAGAGAGAGAGAGAGAGAGAGAGAGTGAGCTGTTTTGCTGTCTCTCTCTTTTTCGCTTTATAGCATCCGCAAAAGATAGCATAATAAAGACGGATAGGATCAGAAAGTAGTTTTGTCTGTCATCTTAACGTCTCACTGAATTTTGTTTTTTCATTTAAGAAACCGGATAGCTCAAAGCTGTCTGCTCAAGCCATAAATTAAAAATTCAGTTTGATCTGGACCTACGCCTTTTTCAACAATACCGTCAAAACCACAAAGAAATTATCTAAGTAGTTTATATATTTTATTCTATTTCATATCATGACATGTTTGAGGGAATGTGTATTCAAATAAAATGATGAATATGCAAATTTTATCCTTCATCATCGACATTTGCAACATAACAAAAGTCATTCGATATACAGGTATCGAAAGTTTGAGTTTAAATAAAAGTTCATTGTGGTAATTTCGTTTTTCTTTAATTCTTTCACCTCTTTCCCTTTGATGAATGATACTTGCATAGTGCAATAGTAATGACGAGTCGTTCAACTTACATTCAGTACTCTTTTATTAGTTTTATTATTATGACGATTATCATGATTTGAAATTGTGTTACGAACAATGTAAAAGTAGACGACTTTTTATGAGAGAGGTAAATGTAGTATATTTTCGTCAACATTTTTCTTTCCTTTTTGATGTCTTGATGCTCATATAATATATTATACCGTTGAATTATTTTACTATGTAGTACAAGGCGACTATGAATTATTTATAGATATATACGATATAACTAGTGTAGATGCTCAAACTTTTTATGTAGCATACTATAAAGGACGAAAAAAAGAAAGAAAAGAAGCGGTATAATAAAAAAAACTCTTAATTATGTACATACTGATGTGATTGCTATTAAATTACGGCATTAAGAGTCAATGTTTAGATATCAATGTATAAGAGAAAAGCCCACATCTCTACATAGTCGTTGAAGAAATCATAGCACATGACAAAGGATGACAGAGAACAAAGGAATAAAGGACTGTACATATACATACAAGATACAAAAAGCTAACAAGCTAGTGTAAAAACACAGGGATCCTTTATTTACTAACATCAATTTGACAATTCTTTGGGTTATAAAACTTGCTTTATTTAACCGTAAGCACTTATTGCAAACATTGGTTGCCGTAGCATCGCGTGGGCAGGTAACATGAGCCAAAAATACAATTAAAAACGTAATATTTTTGATTCCTTTACATTTATATAATATTATAAATCTGCTCAAAATAAAATACCTTCACGGGTACGAGAATTTAAAATCATCACGAGGCATTATTAGTTTTAAAGGTACCTATAGCAATAGCAGGTGTAAAAATCGTATGAACGAACAGTAAGTTTAGTAGGGCCTTTCAAATGAGTGCAAATATTTGCAAACTTATTTTCTAATGAAAGACAGAATATCACCGAAACGTACGTGTTTTTACTTATCTTGAAATATTTAATGATTATGCAACCTCTTATGGTTTCGAAGTCTCCTACGGAACTTTAAAAAAAAACAAATGAAATACAATTGAAAAAAGCATGAGAATGTGGCACCATTTTACTAGATCCGATTACTAGGTCGAAATTCTATCGAACAAAATCAGAGTTTTAGTACAATTGATATACATAAAATAGTAAATAAAGAAAGCAGTTCAAAGAATTCGTGATGCATCAAAAAACTCAAATCAGCCATAGTTCTTATACTCGGGTGTCATTTAGACATGTCTTTCTCTCGCCCTCCAACGCGATAAGTGTGTATCTTCTTTGTCCTGCTTTTACTTGTTCTTCTCGCTATTATTTTTCCTTCGCACAAAGCATTGAAAATATATTTACCCATGCTGTTCTGACCATTGGTTCATTTTTGGAAAAGAAAGTGACAAGAAGTAAAAGTTTTGCCAAAATAAAAACTATTGTCCAGTTTCCTGATTAACATCAAGGATGAAAATTTCCCTACAAGAATTTCTTTTGAACCAAATTTTCTTCAGAAAATTCAGTAAATATGTTTTATCGGTTGGCAGCACATTTATAATTTATAGTTATTACTTTTAGTTATATTGCAGTCATATTACCAGTTTCATTGAATAAATGCATGATGATGGAAACAATGGGATACATGATTTTTAAAGAAACTTATGGCTGAATGCAATAAAGAACGAGTTAGCACTTTGATGACAAAATATTTAGTGAACGACAATGAAAACGCATATAGTGTAAAAAGCAAAGTTGTAGATCGTCA
>JAQIVE010004678.1:0-14163 GCA_034698285.1 Sminthurinus bimaculatus | reverse complement strand
TAAAAAAACTGTGCAATATTTTGAAAAATCACAGACGTTTTTATAGTTGGTTAAAATTATGTACATATGCATTTTTAAAACTTTTTATCAGGTGAGGCCGAATATATAAACGACATTCCTCATCAAATTGGAGAACTGTCCGGAGTCTTTGTCCGGGCGAGGGTGGCCAATGCCAAGTTGAAGAATGTCGATGCATCGGAGGCTCTCGTGCGTATAAAATTCAAAATTTTACTTTATTAATTAACGTTTAGTTTGAAAATTTCCAAAACGGTCATACAACGCTTCAATTATCTTGCTTTAAATTAAATGAATTTTGTTCCCTGCAGAAAATTCCGAGAGTTGTCACATTTTTAACGGCGTCGGACATTCCCGGAAAAAATTCATCCTACGACGGACTTATCGGTGGTGCTATGGCTGAAGAGGTAAAATTTTTTGAAATTTCAGTGCTTGAAATTTAGGTCAATATTTTCACAATTTGGAATAAAGTATGGTATGTAAATTCGGACCTAGCTCTTTGTTGAAAGTGAAATCAAAGCTTCTGGCCAGGCAGTCGGACTCATCGTCGCAGAATCCCCTGAAATTGCAGAAGCGGCCGCAAAAGTAGTAAAAGTTGAGTATAGGGACTTGAAAAAGCCCATTTTGACCGTAAAGCAGGGCGTCGAAAAGGCCAGGGCCGAGGGGACATACGAAAATCTTTTGAAACCTGCCATCAAAACTGTGGATGGTAAATTATTTTTTCCCTTTTCACGTCCTGAATTTTTTTTTAAAACCCGGACGTTCAACTTTTACCATTAATAATTTTAAATTTTAAATGTCCTACTTTGTAAAATACAAATTACAGAGCCAAAAACCAATTCAAAGCACCAAATTCGTGGCAAGTTTGAACTAGGTAGTCAAGCTCACTTTGCAATGGAGAATCATGTGACTTTGTGTGTTCCAAAAGAGGACGGCATGACAATTTTTAGGTAACCATGGACACCAAAAGAAAACAATAGTTTTTGGAAAATTGAATATACTTTTTTCTTCGCTATAAATACTGTTCTTTAATTTTTAAAACGCAGCGCCACCCAATGGCCGGACTATATTCAGGGTCAGGTTGCTAAACTCTTGAACATTCCAAACAATTCGTAAGTCGATTTTTTTCCAGAAAAAAACTTTAAACGAAAATTCAAAGTAATTTTTAAGCAAATCATAATTTTCAAAAAATTCAATTTCACAGAATTGACACAAAGGTACGTCGCTTAGGCGGTGGTTACGGGGCAAAAATTACCCGGTGCAATCAAGTCGCTTGCGCTGCAGCGTTGGCCTGTCATGTGACTGGAAAACCCGTTCGCGTTGTCTTGGACCTGGAGGCTGTTATGGAAATGGCCGGAAAGCGACTTCCGTATTTGGCTGAATATAAGGTACCAATTACTTATTTTGACCTTTGACCTCAACATTGACCTTGACCATAATTTCTGACACCTTTGCAAATTTTCAGAGAAATATAATTTTGCCAGAAGCTAAACTTTGTAGTTCTATTGTTAACCAAAGGTTGGCTTTGACGACACCGGAAAAATTGACGCTTTAAATGCGGATATCTTGTGTGACCCCGGAATGCTGCCCCTGGATGCGACCGCCGCCTTTGCCTGCGTCTTTATTCAGAGCTGTTATGCAGTCAACGGCTGGAAAATAAATCCTGGAGTGGTCATCACCAACACTCATACCAACACTTATTGCAGAGCTCCAGGTAATGTTTTGGAACTTTTTACAGGAAAATCTCGGTTTCAAAAAAGTCATTTTTTAAAATTTTACCAACTTTTGGTATTTTCGCTTGTTTTCATGTTGTAGGGTCCACTGAGGCAATCGCAATAATTGAGAATATAATGGAGCATATTGCCGACACTTTGAAAATGGACCCCCTTCAAGTCCGAGAAGCTAATTACTTGCAACCCGATGACCCAATTCTTATGGTGCCAGGGAAAAAATTCCAGGGTAACAATTTGATACCATCGATGGTCCAGCAGTTGAAGGATACCGGAGACTATGAACAGCGAAAGAAAGCAGTCGAGGAGTTTAATCGAGTATGCTTAAAATGCTTAATCGTAATTACTTCAAAAAGGTCAACATAAAAATCAGGTCATTTTTAAAAAAATATTTATTTGACCTTAGGTCAATCGCTGGACAAAACGGGGGTTATCCTTGGTACCAATGAGGTATGTCCAGAATTATGCGGCTTTCAAAAAATACCCGGCTTATGTGGGAATCCACCATCAGGACGGAACTGTTTCCGTGTCTCACGGAGGGATTGAAATGGGTAACTTGACGATTGACCTTAATTGACCTTTCATCTGATAAAAGTTTATAATGATGTACTGTAGATGACGAGCATGTCAATTTATTTTGGTTCCAGGTCAAGGAATCAACACAAAAGTGGCCCAAGCAGTGGCTCATGAACTAGGAATTGACCTGTCAAAAGTAGCTGTTAAACCCACGGAAAATTTGACCTCTATCAATTCAGTCGTCACCGGTGGAGCTGTCACTTCTGAACTTGCTTGCTATGTAACGTGATTTACAATTTCTGTACAGTTTTGGTTCATTTTAAAAAAAATCCAAAATGCTTGGCTTTTTCAAAAATTTTGAAAAAGTGCCATGATTTTGGTGTTTTTTAAAAAATGCTACAATTTGGGACTTTTTTTGAAAAAATGTTATAAATTGGGACTTTTTTGAAAAAATGCTATAAATTGGGACTTTTTTTGAAAAAATGCTACAATTTGGGACTTTTTTTGAAAAAATTCTTTAATTTGGGACTTTTTTTAAAAAAAATGCTATAAATTGGGACTGTTTTTGATAAAATGCTATAATTTGGAATTTTTTCTTCAGGCCGCTGTTCGATCCTGCAAAATATTAAAAGAGCGGATGGCTCCGGTCAAAAAAGAGATGGAGGGCATGTCATGGGAGGAGCTGGTCAAAAAATGTCACAACGACGGAATTGACCTAAGAGCCATGCATCTGTAAATATGAATTTTACTTGAAAAAATACGAACATTTTTCAACTACGATATGACCTGAGTTGACCTGACCTGACCTGCTACAAAAATGTTTCACATGTGCACTAATACCTGTATACTGTATATTTTAACCTGAACTTGCAGGTACAGCCCTCGAGATGGAGTTGAGCCCTACGACATTTACGGGTGCAACCTGGTTGAGGTCGAGGTCGATATTCTCACCGGCGAGTTTAAAATTGTCCGGATGGACTTGATCGAGGATGTGGGCAAAAGTTTGTCCCCCGAAGTTGACATGGGTCAAATCGAAGGAGCCGTTGTCATGGGACTGGGTCTGTGGACCGAGGAGAAAATCGTGTTTGACCCCGACACGGGTCGACTGCTGACCCGAAATACGTGGGAGTACAAAGTGCCCCTTCACAACTGCACGCCCGAGGACATGCGCATCACAATTTTGAAGAATGCCCCAAATCCTCACGGAGTTTTGAGGTCAAAGGCTGTTGGAGAGCCTCCGCTATGTCTGGCCGTGGCCGTTCTATTTGCCATTAGAAATGCGATCAAGTCGGCCCGGAGTGACGTCGGCAATCATGAATGGTTTCAACTAGGTCAGTTCCATTTCAAAACCAATTAAAAAATATTCAAAATCCAAAATTCAAGATTTTTTTCAAAATTAATAGTGCAACGAATTTCGAATTTTAAGCTTTTCCACATTTTTTTACAGACGGTCCCGTCACACCTGAGGACGTTGTCCGTCTCTCCTTGACGAACCCGCATGCTCACTTTGACCTTGACCTTTGACGTTTAGCCACTAAGTAGATATTGGCTAGATATTTCACTATGTATGTAAATAGTACGACTGGAGTCGGTGAGGACGATTCTACTCGAAAAAACCAAAAAATTTGACATGTGGTAAACGAAATAAATATTTGTGGATTTTTTCAAATTTAGAAGCTGCATAATTTTTTTTATTATTATTATTATTATTTGCTTTATTCAGAGAAATCATAGTTGAAATACAATACATACTGCACAACACTGCTACACGTTAACAGAGTCGAAAATATTAATATTATGCATAATAATATTTATAATACACATACTTTTATATTGTTCTGTTTTGTTTCCTATCTTCTATGTATATAATAGTATTGAGTATACATCTGAACGGAACTTTCCGTGCCAAAATGTACAAAACACCGCGACATTATGTACTTATGTCATCGAATTTATTCCATGCACATACCTATGTACATACATAAGTAAATGACGAAGAGTTTAGCACAACAGTTACTATCATTCTCTCTTCTCTTTTCTCGCTATCCCTATGCCTTGTTTATTCATGTTCTCTGTCCCTCTCTCATTTTGTTATTGTCAATTCTTACTTTGTTTCGACCGCAGTCACCACGCAATGAAATACCAAAGCTAAGTTCGAGCTATTGTTTGTATTGTTATGAAAATAGCATCTTTGGATATTCTGCACCACTCATATACGTATCTCTATAGTTTCGTGCTTGTCTCATTACAATGGCCCTATGTTTGTATACATACATGAAAGGGGAAAGAAAACGCGGAGAGACTCAGTCATTTATTTAATATCGATGTCGTAGTTTTGAAACCTCGAGATAATTAAAAGTATTCTACGCACATGTCATACCTTTGTGGATGAGGTTTAAAAAAGACATGTATAACGTTCTACTATAAATACATATTTGTGTACCTTTACTTAGATATGCTATCAGCCGTACTGGATTGATTGAAGCTTAACTCTTGGTTCCGTGTCGAAGAGAGGAAATAGCTCATACTATGTCACGAATTTTCAGTGATATAAATTATCACTTTTTCGTCGCTAAATTTAAAACCTATTCAATCAGAGAACATGCATAATAATGTAAAACATACAGTATAGGCAAAATGCCATGCTAAAATATACACCAGAAAGGCGGTTCTGAACAAAATATTTGATTAAAGTCATGTCCTATTGGCATTCCTAATTGAATTATTAATGACAGGTTTCTGAGTTGTTCACGAACTCAAGAATACAGTCAAATAATTCAGATTAACTAGTGTACTTTCGACTATAGTGTTTTGTTTACAAGGAGAAAAATAGCTTCTTTTGTTACACATGGAGTAAATTATTCTTTTTGTTCGCATATTTTGCCATTTTCTGACTGCTTGTCTTGAGAGTACCAGACCTGTAATATTTTCGAAGCCCAAATGGATATGTTTATTCATTTGTTTCTACTTTCCGTGTAAATAAACCGCCTTATTAATGTGTCCTGAGTGTTTCGTGGTGTGTCGCATGTCATTCTTATCGAAGTATATTATGTAGGCAGTTTCATAAATAATGATATGTTATTAATTTCCTCCTTGCTAACTCTACTTGTGCCTTTTCTATTTCCTACTATTTTCCAATGGCTGCTTACATGTGTACATGTTGAATTCATTCGAGGCTCATTTTCTACTTAATTTTCATTTCTGCTTTTAATTATACCCACCTCGTATTCAATTTTTCCTTTTGTCATTTGGAATTCCCTTCAATTTCGTGTTCGCCGAGAAAAGAGAAGGAAACATTATAAATTGTAGCGTAAAACTACATGAATGTTAAACATGATATAAATTCCTCTCACATTAAACGCAGTTGAGAATTGGGAATCGATTATCCTTAGAACGTGTCTAGGGGTAAGCCATAAGCACAGGAAAACATACAAAGTTACATGTACATATAGTTGAAAGAGTGCGTCTATAATATATAGATTACATATGGGCTACCTATATACTTATGTATTAAATACAGACGTTCAAATTTAAAGCATCAAAGTACAATATTTTGTGTAAAGTTAGGAAACGGCGATAGAAAAAAGAAATACAATGGACTCTGTTTTAAATAATTCAACAGATGCTCGAATTCGGAATCCAAGGATCCTTCGATCTGGAATCCAAGTTTTTCCCCCTTCATAAAGTATAAGTATAAAAAATGTGAGATGTTATTATCTATATCTCCTACAATTATCCTAGACATTACTATGGTCGTCCATCTCGTCTGTTACTACATGTTACTTCTCTACCGACTTATATGCATACTGTCAAGTCATTAAGATGCATTTGAAAAATCGACCCAAGAATTTTGGTGAGTCAGTATGAAATACATCATATATGTACATATACGGATAATCGTAGGTAATTGTGTAGAATTTTCTTGTGTGTATTAGTAGTATGTGCAGTAATAAAATATTACAATGCATTATGATGTGAGTCTACCTCACAGTACTAAGCTTAAAGTGATCTTAGACCTTCTTTGCAATGGAAAAATTCCACAGTACTAAATGTATTATATATTATTATCTATATAGTCTACGAGCTATAAAATATAAAATTGAGGTAAGATTAATCTGCGCAAAGTTTAAAACGCACATTCGTATTCTGCATTCTGCTTTTGGTATGATAAAGATAGTTACTTACACAAACTTCTATGAATAGATAAGTAACAAAATGAGCAACATGAGAGAATTTTCAAATTATACGTTTCTTTCCTCTCAAATTCAATCAAATATTTTCATAGCATCGTCTCATATATATAGCAATAATATAGTAGCAGGTATACACATTATCCTAATCAGCAAGACTTCAAGATACATACATACGACAATTATTACCTTACTCTCATTACTTTTTACATTCAATCGACTTCAAGTTTCGTTATTTTAGATTTTAATTTATTACTTTACTTATTCGTCCTGCCAAGGACCAGATGCATGCTCATACACTTTTATGTATGCTTTAGTCTAAGTCTATTCCCACATGTTGCAATCTGTTTGTGTAGGCCTATGGCCAAATCAAATTACGCTTCAATAAATCAATCATCATATAGTAGCAAGAAACAACTAAAGGTTGTCCCAGACATTTTACTTCGTCTTATGCCATAAATGAACTCAAGTAGTAAAAGTTCAGGATGCCTGAATGAATGCACAAAAGAAGTAGTAGTGATAGTAGAATTTTTTAAAGTTCCTATATGCTCAATCAGTATGACTCCTTTTGATAGCTTTGTCCGCCATAGAAATCCCTGTTTGAATCTATTGCATGTACTTATACTCCCATATGTGTATAATTTCAAAAAACCGATCCGATTCTCTCCCTTTTTCTACATATACTCTATTGCTTAGTGAATAGGCTTATATATTGTACAATGTGCATCAATCCATAATACATACATGTAGCTTGCGCTGTATGTATAAAAATGTCGATGCGTGACAGTTTGTCTCAACTATAACTGAGGAGGATGCGATGGGAGAGTGATATTATTTTCCACGTTTTATGCTCTTTTAATTTGTTCCTTGTTCCTGAATATGCTTGCGTTATGTTTAATGTATGTGCGTGGGTTGTATGTGTATGTACACCATTTGAGTTTGTATACATGTATTATTTAAAGAGGAGATGAAATTATCTTTTTTTAAAGTTGATATTGCAAGACACTCCAAGTGTACACAGTGTGTACATACACAATACGTACATATGCAGAAGCCGAATTCATAATACATACATATGCACATGGGAAATAGAATATAGACAATTATGGCATTATATTCCACCTAATATATAAATACACATGAGAGTTCAAATAGTTCCCCTGTTGAAAAAAGGAGGGGGAAAAGAAAGGTAAAAAAGATACCAGTTCATAACATGTTGACATTTAAATCCATTGGGCTGAATCAAGAGTCAACAGAGACATTGGAAAACTTAAAACTATAGGGGAGAACGCAGGAGAGGAGAAAAATCTATCCAGTTACATCCTGAGTAGATAAGAAGTGGAGACAGAACGAGTGATGAGATTGGTCGGGCCAGAGTTGGACTATAAATGGAGGCGAGTAAGTAATATCTGTGGACCAATCAATAGAAAACGTCAACCGTTTGGGATTGAGGTGTGACGACGGTCTTTTCCTCCCTTTCTTACTTTGCAACTTGCCTCGTTTTGCTTTGCATCACCTAACTTTTCTCCCGTTCGCAACATTTATTTTACTTTATTTCTTTCTCGCGCTGTCTTACTTTTCTCCCTCGAGTTTCCCATAAATTATTGATTTACATGTAGATAAACAACTATCCGATTCTGTAACTTTAAAAAAACAATCTTCTGGTTTGTTAAATGGCTTTGTGTCTACATAGTTTTTAATTGAATTGGTTTTGTTTATTTAAACAACAAGAAAAAATGGAAAGGCTTGATGGGTTCGACAGCAGACTTCAGTCTATTAAAATAGATGGTATTATTAATATCATATCATCCAGGGGTATCGATATTATTTTATTCTGTCTGTGCTACTATGTGCGTAATGTATGTAATAATATACGTTTGGGCTAAAGGATGGAAGAAAAAAGTAATTAAAATGAATAAACACGCGGAGACCAAGCACCAAGTACAAACAAATACAAACTTTACTTTTTTCCTTGATTGATACGAAATGACATAATCAAAATGTCCACTGGGTATTGTAAACTTGACTCACAGTTTTTGATGAGTAGAAGCCTCGGAGTTTATAAAATGCAAGAAAAAATAAAGGGGGGTGTGAATTTTACATGAGAGCTACCGGGCTGTATGCACTGCTGACATACGTATAATAGCACATCAGCTTCGTTGCTCCGTTTCCCTTCCCTATACCAAAACCTGTAACCTGTATATACGTACAATGTACATACACTTTATGCCCTCGCACCTATCTATACACCTATGTATATTAAAGAAGACTACTGGAACAGTGTTGTATGCTGATACGTATATTGTAGACCAAAGGTATATACATACATATAAGTACACATTTTATGCATACTTGATCCTTCCTTTTCAAGGGGCAAGGAGTATCATAATGGACTTTTACTCAATAAAGAACAAACAAAAGAAGTCATATCCTTATATGTACATGTGGATAGTATAATATTGTGGTTATTGTGGGATAGTAATATTTATGATATGCATCATATCCCTAACAAATATTGAGCACGGTGTTCTCTTGTCTTCTTTTTTCTATATTACAATAGTATACACTTGAATGGCGGACTCAGTTCTTAGTTCTCGTATGACATGCAGGGGTAACTCCGGGATAAACATCACACTTAGCCATATGTACTCAGAGCTTTGTTCATTATTACAATTCAGAAACGATGTGTATGTGTTTGTGTGTGTGTGTTTTCATACCGCCTTTCCCCTCGTTTTCTGCGTCGTGTAGGGATAGTTAATCGACTTATAACCTTCCTCTTGTTATATATTAACTTATGCATACATGTATACCATACACTATACGTCGTACAATGTGTATTACGAGCACACACCTGAGAACATGGACATAAGTGTATCAGCCCCTCTCTCTCTCTCTCTTCCATTCTCTCACGTTAGTTCCTCCCATTCCCTGTTCTTCTCCCTTTCTCATTGTGTTATACTTCTTTCTTTCTTTCTTTGTATTCACCCCTTCGTCACCATTTAGTCCAAGCCCAAACCAAGCTATTATTTTAGCGGCTGTGAAAACAATATGCGAGTTGGTTGTAATAGAAATTCATTTTATACACGTATACACAGTACACAGTATAGTTAAATCCTTTTCAAGTGAGATATACTCATACAAACTATTACATGCATGCACATCTTATATAAAGGAGCCATCGTAATACTTGGGGGTTTTTACATCAAGTGGTGCACACTAAATTACTTTTTATCTACACACGCACATACGCACACACACTCACTCTACCCCTCTTTCTCTCTCTCCATTTCTACATATTTACTTACTTTGTTTTGTAAATAAGTACGTCCCTTCTTAGCTTGTACGTGTATTATATGTACACAAACAACGAGTTTTGAGCTGGATTTGTGGATTTTATATTATGCTTAAAATTTATACGAATATATCGCTAGTTTGCTATACTGTTATACAAGAACATCCATTTACATTTGTTTTATAAAGATTTTAAACTCGTACAATAATTCTATCTTTCTCTCTCTTTCTAGTAAAACTGGCCTTTAGCTTCTCCTGCACACATCATATAGATGAGGAAAATGATGAACTTGCATTTCATGTGCTTTATTTGCTCACTTTTTCCATTCCACAATACATACGGTAGAATAGGCACAATACTAAACAACGACATAAGGAGGACAAGTTTTCTAATATATTTCCTTTCCTTGTCTTTGATATTTTTCAACATTGATTCTTCACATACTCCTAAAGATAGTTGTGACTTGACTTTTCATTTACTGTTCCATGAACTAACAAGTCAATATTGTTACATACATTCCAAAATTTATGCTCCTTTGTTCCTAGTTCTTACATATGCGTGCATTCTTAAAATCTCCATATGCTAAGAGTGTAGATACTGAATTACTGGTCTAAGTATGTAGACAACGTTATACTATTCCTAAGTCCTTTAACTGGGTGAACATGATAGAAGTCCAATACAATAGTGTGAAGAACTTAACTGCTGTGGGAACAAAAAGGAGACACTGTCTACGTATTCCATGTAACGTGTGTGAATGTACATACACTATACACACTATGTTGCAAGTAAGATGACACATGACATGATACAACTTGCTTTTCACTCTTTATGCTCTCTATATCTGTTCCCCAACAAGTTTAATATTTAATACAATGTATGTATGTATAATGTGCATACTTGCCCGTGGTTGGCAGCTTGACAGACAGAGAAAAGCGTCAACCATGGAAGACGGAAACATTATTATATACATAGACAGAGTTTGCCCATGTACGATCCATCTTATTTTGTATACATACGCAATAACATGCATGATGAGTTTTATTTGTTGCCTCTTTCTGTTTTACGACTGTTAATACCATCATCATTATTATAAGCCTTTTACTGCGCACCAAATTCCGTTTTTTGATGCAAGAAAAATGGAAGCAAAAAAGAGGGGGAAATTGCTACTACGGGAATGGAGTTCGTATAGTGGAATTGCATGGTGTATGTACGTTGGATAGCGAATGGTAGTAACTTTTTCGTAGTGTTAAACATGGATGCTGGTTGCTTGCATAGCCCGCCATAGATTTTTTTCTCTGTTACAGAGCAGCTTAATTATAATACTAATTACTGTTGCTAGCATCACCGCGGTAACTAACACTGCGTGCAAAGGATGCAATATGCATTGAAAAAGATTCCATTGGTATCCCTCCTCTTTGTCCATCAATCAATAATATTGTCTCCCTGCTCGTAGCACATTAGATAGTTGATACAAAACTAACTAGTGTATGTGTCATTTTTGTAGTATATAATGCTGATAATAATATTTAAATGGGGAATACAATAAGTTCAAGTGTTGTGTGTGTAGTGTGTATCTTATTCTAATTCATTACACCCATGAGTACGCGGAAGAGGGAGAGAGAGAGAGAGAGAGAAAGATAGCGTCCCCTTCCTAACATTTCATGTGTGTTTGTAGTTGTGTGTATAGCACACTGTATCATTTATATAATTGTTTGTAAAGGTCCGTATATTATATAATCGATTCTAAACTCTTTCTTTGTTATATGTGTTGTGGGCTACGGCCGTTTTAGAAACACAATTCAGATATTGTTATTATTACTACTACTACCACTAGTGCCGTGTGTATTATTTATACAGAACCTTATGACAGAATATAAGCTTCTTAATTTTCCACTCTTTTCATTGCACCAATAAACTATCCTGAGTATAGTTTGTAGATTCGGATTAAAGATCTCTCCTTCATATTACTTATCTCATTAAAAAAATAAAACACTAAACACATAAAGGGATGTCTTTGTTTTCTATAATATACCTATCTACCCCTTTTCCAGTTAACTTGTACATGGTAATACATTATCGTCAGCATTAATGATTACAAAATTTTGTCTATATTTATATCATGTGTTCATATCATGTTGGCTTTTACTCAATTGAAGACAAGGAAGAAAAGCTAATAATACCTCTGGAGAGTATAATATTTCATATAGTATTGTCAAATTCACAGCTCACAGCTACGGCATAATATTATGACATTATCTTTTGTTTTCTGTGTTATATGTTACAGCATATTATACTTGAAAGTATAATGAAAGGTCCCTACAGTCTTAAGCGATGGAGGTATAGATGTCAATTCAAAATTTAACTTGCATGATATAATTCGAGTCGATTGGGGAATAAAAAATGGATATGTGACTGTATCAACACCTGGCATTAGCGTATACATATTTAATTATGCTTTGGTGGTTGGCTTCCCTCACAATGAAGTAGCCTTTACCTACCTAGTATACACGAAATTTTGATATGATATATTATTCTCCTATGAAGGATATAATGTATAGTTTATCTATATGTTCTGCTGTGTTTGGATGTTTTTTTACTCTACACACATACTATATACATAGATGCGTAGTAAAAGGAGAGAGAGAGGAACCCTTTCCCACATTTTCCTATGTGTAGTTCCTAGTTGTAGTTGCACATCAAAACTTTCAACGAGCTTTTTACAGAGTCAATTTTTTGGATTTGGATTAGTGATCTGGCTTGCTTATGGATTCTGTCATACATCAACTTTAAATACTAAACTGTATGTATGTATGTAATAATGTTAAAAGGTGATTTGTTTTTAGCTGAGACTGGTAGTGGATGAAGTATAATGAGTGTGACCATTGAAAGAAGGCTGATTTATGTATGTAATATGGTAAGTGCTCTGTTGAACTTGTAATTCACAGAATTGAAGATGGTAATATCATGTTGATTTCATGCAAAAAAAATGTCAATCTAACCTCACGTTCTTGTTCTTGTCGTTGTTTATGATACTCAGTTAATTTCCCTTTTAAAGCAAATTTTTGTCTTTTAGTCTCTTTACTTATAGGCTGATATGTATTGCTTTACCTGAAGAAGCTTGTATGTGACGTATGACTAGCGTGTGAATTATGAGTAATGAATATGTGGCTTGATCAAGAAAGATAAATAATGTCGACTATGTTATGTATACACATATGAGAGAAAAGCATTGATAACTGCTAATTGTCAACAGGATATCAGCATCCTTTGAAATAAAATGATTGTAAAATCAGGGAGAATATTTGTATGACTGCACATATATGTATTATGTCTTTCACTCAAAAGTTAAAAAATAAGCATTATGAAAAAGGCATTGACGTTTAACTTTTATGTTACAATTTCGACATATCAGTTGCCAAGAAAATTTGGTGTTTGTGTATAGATAAAATCGAAAATAAATAGTAATTTTTAATAAGAAATTTGAATGCGAAATGAATTTGTGTCGGCACACAAACTATGTAATTTGCATACAGCCGTATTACATATTCTTGAAGAATGTATGCATGTATAATCTAGACTAGAGGTATCAAATAGAGCTGCCTTTTTATGAATTATAAAAAATATTCTTGTTTTAATACATTTTAAATTTAAAGTGAAAAATTTTGACTAATAACCCAAGATAAGACGTATGACGAGACCTAGCTCGTGCTGTCTTGATGGAACCATTAGTGCAAAACTGGCTTCCTGAAGCCTGAATTATACTTTTTCTTAATGAATTGAAACAAGAATAATCCATGTGTATTTCATGGGAATAATGTGTTGAAATTATGCAGAATATGAAGGCTAACTAGCTATGACTATGAAAATAATATGTATATTTTTGTTAATTACCTGTATGCGTGGAATTACGGCCGGGATTCAGTTTCTTGTCTTGTGCTCAAATCGTAGAGCAGGCGTGTTTGTCCGAGAAAAGTTGAAAAGGAACTTTGGCGAGGATAAGAACGAAACCTATGGAAAAATTATTGATTATTAATAAGTGTCCTTTTTGCTGGGCCCGGATTCTATATCGCTTAGTTACAACTAAGCTTATATCTAAAGTATTACACTAGTTACAACTAAGCGATATAGAATATACCCACTGGATTTTAAAGTGTAGAATTTTTTGTCACTTTGGTGTACAATTTTCACAAAATATGTGTAAATTGAGAAAATCTGGTAAATCTTTAAATGGTAAATATAATAGGAAAAGTACTCGACACGCAGCACAAAAGAAATAACGCAATTATGTTAGATTATGGTGATGTATGGTAAGACTGGTATGAAGTGCATTTACTGAGAATCGAGGAGAAAGAAAGAACTAGTGATTAGATCAAAAGAGATCAAGACTACAGAAAACGTGATGTCGGTCGGGCCAGATTTG
>JAQIVE010004677.1:0-14165 GCA_034698285.1 Sminthurinus bimaculatus | reverse complement strand
GTTCACGGCCTCGACCTCTGACCCCTGTCGACGAGACCAGAGCAACGATCCTGAACCATCTCCTGGTTGAGCGGTCGTAAGATTTGCCACGAAAATTACCATGGCAACCAATGCAACGGCAACCTTTTCGCCTTGATTTTTCTTGAACCCCTGCATTTTTGTGTTCAGCTTTTGTTGACCTAAAACGAAAATTGACCAAAAAATAAAACAATTTTAGTATCAAGTTCTGTCTTGTATTTTTTAAAGGTATTTTCAATTCGTTTTCAATAGAATTTTTGTGAAATCGTAAATTTTGATTCAAAACAAATTTTGATTTATTTACCTACCTCTAAAGATTGATTATTTCTATGTAGTCTCAATGGAGAAACGGCAGGTATTTTTAAAAAATTAATGTTTTGCTTTTTGGTGAGATTTAGGGTGTTGTGACTTTTCAGCAGCCAAGTTTTCCTTTTATACGATTTTTTCCGCTCGTAAATTAGCTTTGTTGTCGTTGTTTTGGGTAATTTTGATTTTTTACAACTTTTTTCCCAAGAAAATCATAATCTATGTATATAATCTATGCCAATAAACATAAATAATTGACAATCGGGAGTAAAACTTTTATTGTTGTTCATGAGGAATTATATAACCATACACGGCAAACACGATTGATGATTTAGTTGTTTTTGTGAATAATTCCATCAGTCATAAATTGCAAACAAACATTTTTTGCATGTTTTCTCGGTATTTGGGTGAAATTCAGTAGTTAACTTTTACTCTAGTACAAAAATGACAGTTGAACAGTCACAGTCAGGAAATAGCTGACTGAGAAGCAAGTTGTTTGTTTTCCCTGTTGATTTCGCGTGTTTACATCCTCACAGATTTATTGCATGGATTAATCATAATTAGTAATTATCAGGTACAGTGCAGTCATAATAAATGATAAGCAATAAGTATAGTCACCAGCGTTGTTTGCTAAAAACTCATTTCGAGTGTGTTATCTTTCAGTTGAAGCCGCTTTAATTTGATATGCATAAATATGATAAGGAAAATCAGCAAATTACTTCTGTAGTTTGCAAGCAAACAGAAAAAAAAATGGTTAGACACTGTTTTGAACACACACGGAAAAAATGTTTTTAAAAAATGTATACACAATACACAAACGTGAATTTTCCGAGGAATCGTAAAAATTCAAAGGTAGAATTATTTATTTTCCTCCGGTTCTTCTACAAATCACACAGCAATAAAATTTATCTATTTGCATGCTGGTTTTTATAAGAGTTCAATCAGAAACAAAAGGAGTTGATTATGTATAAAAAGACTGGTGAAAATTCAAGGCAGTCAGTTGAAACTGAGCCTGCAGAAAAATACAAAGTTTATATTAACTCCCAAAAAATATTCAGTCTTTCGTATAAAAGCTATAACCTATAGTCGTTCCAGGTAGGTACTTGATAAAATTACAAATTATAAACGTTTTATTGGTATTTTTTTGGTAAAATTATCAAAATTTTAAGAAAATTTCAACTTTTTTCTTAGAGGTCAACAAGAGTTAAAAACTTGATAAAAGATGAAGGGGTTCAAGCAGAGTCAAGGCGAAAAGGTTGCCGTTGCATTGGTTGCCATGGTACTTTTGATGGCGAGTCTTGCGGCAGCTCAACCAGGAGATGGTTCAGGATCGTTGCTCTGGTCTCGTCGACAGGGGTCAGAGGTCGAGGCCGTGAACTTGCTGGGAAATTCTGTGGCAGCTCAGCCAGCCTTTTATCCAAATGGAACCGCCGTCCAAGGAATTTCTGTGAGTTTCTATTTACTCGTAAATATTTCACTGGGTTCAGTTAATGTTTTTTCCATAACTACAGTATTGTGATCCAGATTTGAATTTTTTCAATGAAAATTTTGTTGGATCTGTTTTTTTAAAAACCAGGCCTCGAGCTTTAGATGTCCCTCCCCGTGTCACGCTCAACTGTGCGCGGGTCATTTTCAGTGGTGCGTTTGCTGCGCTGGTTGTGCCTGCAGATGTTACACATAAGAAGTAAAACTAAACTGGACAAATTCATGCGGAATGGGGGATTTGTTTTATAATAAATCATTTAAATGCTGAAATTTCTTTCATTTAATCTGTATCAAGTATTTTTCAGTGTACCTACAAATATTTACCACAGCTTTGATTCTAATTGATTGTTATGTCAACCGTGTGACGTTGAAATGGAAATAAATTTAAAAATTTTGTTCGAAAACGTGTTTGAGCTTCACCTACATACATATTTGACCTTTTAGAAGAGCTTACGTAGGCGTTTCAGACAACAATTAGACCATTTGCTAAATTGCGGGGTTTCTTGTGTCAACAACAGTTTATAGTCAAATTAGACGTTGATATTTTCATTGACTACCTATAATTGGTACATGCACTAATTGGTAACGAAATTAAATTTTCCAATGTACTACTCAAAACAAAATTCAAAACTCTTGTTTCAACACCAATTATTTTAAAATTTCAGTTGTATCTACGCTTGTCGTATGTAGCTCTCTTGCAAAATAAAAGTTTCAAAACGCTTTCTCAACTCAACTCAAGTTTTTTGCACGTATCAGGAAAACTTCACATTTTTTCAGCCAGACATTTGAGCTACAATATGAGCCATGTTGGTAAATGCCTCAAAAGGCAAAAACTTTATCAACTGTGGCTGAAAATTTCAAATTTTTATTCCCAGTTTTTTGGGGCCAGTTTAGACGACGAGTTTTCAACAGGACGATATTCAATAAAAAAGAAGCGGGCAAAATGCTTAACTTTGAGGGTAGAGGACTTGACATTGAATTTTTGGGTGATTGACCTTGTCTCGTGGCTCAACATTTTGCCCGTTACCATTGACCTCAAGTCAGGGCTCATAAAAAAGCAAACTGTGTGGTGGCGACTTTTGGTCTTTCGATTGTGGCTCCTGTTTGCTATTCTTCATGCGCTAAATAATGCCTTTAGCTTCATTTACAGCAGTGTTTACTCCGTTGTTCCTGAAGAAATGGAGGTCGGTCCAAAATCGGATCAAGGATCTAGCTCAAAATACTTGGAAAAGTGGCCGATAGCGATGACCACCCTCGTATTTAATCTTTCGTCGTCGTACATTGCGTGGGTCAGCTTTGTTTGCTTTCCAGATCTTGGGGTCACCTTGTGGAACGAAGCATTTGGCTGTTTATCTGGTATTTTCCCATGCCGACAAACGTTTTTGATGTATTTGTAATGCTACCAAAATTTCCGGGTAAATTCTACCAAAACTTCTAACCGAATCAGTACGAATCGTGAAGATTTGGTAGATATTGGTTGAAAAACTGGGTTAATGAATTTTCCGATGAACATCCTGAATACATCTGAAGTGTGTTTAAGCAGTCTGTTTTTACCTTTTTTGATACTCTTCAAGATGGTTCGTGTACATCCAGCAATGTTCACCGAAAACGAAAGATGGGACTCAAGGAGTGGTACATTCGTCTCTTTTCCGTCATGGCCTATCCTTTAACCTTTGAGCACTGTTTGATGTATTTCAAGGTACCTGATTTACCCGTCAACTTTGTGCATCACATTGATCCATCAAATTGAACTGTTCCAATAACTTTGGCCTGCCTACTCTTGGATACTTTGATGAATTTTTTCTACCTGAGTATCTGGAACTACGTCATTCACATTTGGGTCATTACAATTCTCACTGTAAATTATCGGATGCAGCTGATCCTCCAACATCTTGGGTACCACGTTGTATTTCTGTTTAAGCTTTTAGGTTGAACTACTAACTTAAATTTATCTACTTTTCACTCCAGGACGTGCTGAAATTGACCCCGAACAGTCACCTATTTGGAGTAAAAAACGGGGTCAATTCAAGGTCAATTCAATACATCAAAACCAATTTTACTTTTTTTTCTTCAAAGGCTCCTTTCTGACCCACGAGAGTCCTCTTCAATACATCTCAAAGGCGTGGGCAGCATTATCAAAAATGTAAGAGAGCTTCAACTTCAGCTCACCTTTTTCAACGTTGGATTTTCCAACCAGATTTTCATGGCAAAGTTTTTGTGGCTCACGGCCGCCATCTTGGGCGGATTTGGAGCCATAAAGCTGGCGCATACAAACCCGCCTTTAGCATTACTCTATGTTGATATAGGGGTTAACTCGGTGGTGGCATATCTTGCTTCCTTTGACGACGCCTACAAGGTCATGGAAAATCTGGAGCAGGTCAAGAGACACACCCGATTCTGGTTTGGAGTAGCGACTGCATCTTACAGGATAAAACCGGGAATCGATCAGCTTCAACTTGAAGGGCACGCTAGAGGTCGGGCCTTGTTCCGACACGATCCAAAAGAGGTTGGAGGTCAAGAGAATCGTCAGGCACTGCGAAAATTGAAAACGGAGAGGATGATCTGGAGGTCAAAGGGCGAAGAGTGGAAGAGGGTGGTGGACAGTGTTCCGAAAATGGGAATCCGAAGTGGCTCGTTTAACACCATGGAAAGGCAGTCAAGTCCCCTTTTTATCGGATTTGTTTTCGAAAAAATTGTCAGTCTCATTCTAGCGTTTTGAAAATGATTTTTGCACATTGAAAAAAATGATGGATGCATTAAATACAGATTTTTTGACGTTTATTTGCCGTTATATTTTTGAGATTGTAAAAATTGAGCATATTACCCCCCAATAAATTTTGTCAAAAAATGTCATGAAATTTTTACATGATTTTGGTCGAAAATCTTTTAAATTTTGATAAACTTGTGATGAAAGACTTTGATAAAAATTGATCAGATTTTTAAAACCAACATCGTGTCAAGATTTTTTTATCCAAATTTTTCTAAAGGATACGTTGGATTCTTTTGGAAAAGTTATCAGCCCCGATCGCTAAAAATCAATGATGAATTTTATAAGCCCCTTGTTACAAAACTTAAAGTAGAAGAGCAACATTGTCTCTCTAAACCTTCTCCAGACATTATCTATCCCTTCTCTAAAACTAAATATATATCTGTCACGAAGTCTAGTACTGCGAAGTTCAAAAAAATTATGGGCGATGTTTAAAAAACGAATACTTTTTTATTATACGACTTTGCACGGACTAATTTTATTAAAATGTTAGCAAAACATATGCGTGTCAAGCGTTAAATAAGAATACAAAGAAAAAGGTTAGAAAGTCTCCATTCAGGGATTGGCAATCAAAAAATTCATGGTGCCCTCCATCACGATTCGAAAAATGGTGGCGACGCAGGGTTTATCCACCACGTAGGTGCTCCCCATTTTGACCTGAATTAGGGTCAAAGAGTTGAGGACCTTTTTCTGAGGATCACTCAGCTTCTGCATCAAGTCAGAATTTTTCATGAGCACCAAGATTTCTTTGCTCGCTGAGTGGAAACCCGCAACACATCCAAAGATAGCGATCAGCACCACAATGGCCAGAAGTCCGAAGAGCGCAACAAACCCCGCTTTGAAGCCCTCCAGCCGAATGGACATGTAAGTGCACAGCATAACAGCAGACATAAAGGTGGCCTTGGTCGCAGGGATTAAAAAGCCGCAAAAGAGATTGTGAAACGACTTATCCATGATCTGTAGTTGTCCGTACATTTTCAAAACAAGATCTATCTGCTTATCCGTCAGATCTTTGGTCAACAATGACCTCCTGAAAAAAAATTGAAAAATTGTTTTAGGTTTTGTCCCTTATGTCAAATTTTAAATTCGAAAATTTATTTGAAGTTTTTTCATACTTTATTTCTCCAAGGAGGCCAAGACACGGGAAGCCAAAGCTGAAGCCGGTGTACAGCCAAAAGCAGGCGTTGGCACCAAGGAGAAATTGAAAGTAAACGTGGTAGATGGCGCAGGGGAGGAGCAGGAGCCACCTACAGACGCCATCTGGCGGAAGAATCACGGATGAAATCAACTCGGGCGAATTTGGCTTGACAACGGCCAAAATTCCAACGGCCATCACCATGGTGATCTCGATGAAATAATAAAAGTCCAGAAAATAGTCCACGATTTTTGGAGTCAACCTTTTTTGCCTTTCGATCGTCCTTTTGTCCTTAAATTCTCGTCCAAGGAGATCTAGAAAATTAACAAACCGCATTTTTATGGATTTTACAAAAATTAGGACCTTTAATATTTCGAGGTCAGGTGAAAATAAAATTGTACCTCCAAAATTCTGCATCATGGTACAATTTTGGCGGAAAAAATTCGGAACTTCATCTTTCTTGAGGAGCAGGGTCGTTTGAAAGGCGGCGGGAAAGGAGAACCAAATGACGACAAAGAGCATGTAAATTTTTCTACCCCGACTAACGATACTGTCCGGTGCCAAGTTTGTCTGAACACTTCGAACAACTAGAAATATCGAGTGAAGAACCGTGATGAGCACATTTAGAAGCCAAATTCTTCGTCCCCATTTGGACCGGCAAAGTTCTGGTTGATTAAGACGGTGGTTCCAAACAAAAGGGTGGGCATGAAGCCCTTGACCTAAGGTCACTCCCTTTGTCATGTAATACTCTAGTTTATTTGATAAAAGCCTCATGTTTTTGTTCAACTCTCAGCGAACTTTCCGCAAACTGTAGTGTAAGTACACAGTCGAAGGTCCTTTGTGGGAATGAAGTCTATTTATCCGATCTAACCTTCGAGTCTAGATAAAAGTAAACTACGCACTTTCCCATTTGGCTGTCTAGAGTAGGTAAATTTGCACACTTTGTCGTCAAAGGTCAATAAATTACGCACAATGCTCATTCATTCAATTATTTGTGTATTTTACCGTCAAAAGTCAACTACGCACAATATGGGGAATCTAGTATCATATTGCTATGTAGTATCTCTGAAATATGCGTCGCGATTCCACGTGCCACACTGTTACGTAATTACGGCAATTTTGATAAGTATTTCACTATTATTAAGATAGGATACAAAGATGGAAAATAAGAGAGGTAGATAAAGTTGGTGGTTGGTGATTTTGTTGGGGCAATGAAGCTTGAGGTATGTAATTAGAAATGTATTAAGGTGAATTACCGTAATTGGGCGGATCTATGGGTCAAGTTTTAGCTAAAATTATTTCGGGATTGCAATTATTTTATTTCGTTTGTTGGTTCCATACTGCGACGTTTTGTGCCATTTTGGCACTCTCTCGTTATTCTTTGCAGGATTTCGACGCCACTCATGATATTGGTCATGTTGCGGCAACATATCAGTCTTCAAGCTTTGAAAACTCACATGATGTTGAAAGCATGTCTCAAAGTCAGCAAATTCTTGTTAAAAAATTCTCAAATTTTTATGAGATCTGTAATGATTCGTTTTTAAGGGGTGTCATGAGCGGCGTCGAACCCTAAAAAAATTACACAGAAAGAATGGGACGATTTACGTAAGAAAAGGTGCAATTTCTTACCCAGCTTCCCAAACCTCGTTTTCAAAATGAAACCTTAGATGTATCTACCATATCTACTACTACATGTACATATGGAAAGCATTATAGAAAAACATTAAGTTACTATGGAAATACCATGTGTTAATACATTACCGAAAATCGTTTTTCTATAATGCTTTCCATATTATAGGTGTAATTTAGAAACAAATTTAAATATAATACGTAATATGTAAAACTGCCTTATCCTATTTGCGCACAGTTACCAGGTGCCATCAATGAAACCTATAGTAAACGATAGATATAATGGATCCTTCATTATACAATATTTTTTAGTAAAAAATATTGTATAATGAAGGATCTATTACTCATCCCTTTTTTTACGTATTTTTACATTTTTTACACTTATTTCATACTCGCTCACTATGTACATAATATGTGGTCCTGTGATAAAAACTCTATAAGATACGTGAAAATAAACATGAGTATACCGAACTAGGGAGCGAGCAGAAGTAAAGTTTTATTAGTAAAATCTAACTGTCTGCCTGAATGTCCAAAAAACGTAATCTATCTGCATATTTTGAGTCATTTCTATGAAAATCTCACATTGCCCAAGTTGACCTCTGGAGGTTACGGGGTAATAAACATGTAAAATTTAAAGGTGGTAGTTGAGAAACATACGTAGTCTCTACTTTTGTTTTAAAGAGTGGAAATTACTATAAAAAATCATGACTTTCTTTGTAAAAGGGGGCGTAGCTCCGGCCCCTTTTGACCGAATGCGACCAAATTCCTTTCCCGCCTGCGGAAACGTATTTCCATGTCAACACAAAAGACCCCGTGTAAATCCGTCCACCCATTCCGGAGAAACCGCGAAAAGAACAGACGGAAAGACAGACAACATGATAGAATAAGGGAAGCTCGCTCCCTAAAACAAACGTTTTTGTTCGCTCAAGGTGTTTTGTGTATTTTTAATGATCGCTGGAACTTATAATGAGAAAGAAGATATTATTTACTCGTGAGGATATTGGATATTATTATTATTCAAAGTCATACATTCTAAAATTCCTATAAATATATTTTTTGTTCTATAGTGTAGCTAGAAAATTTGCAATAATTTTTAAACTAATCATAATATGTATTATGGAAGATAAGTCTTATACATTGCATTATTGTAGATATGTATCTATACTAAATGTAGCTCATGAAATACGTTTGTACACGGATTTCATGCACCTGTATGCATTTACAAAGATGACTTGGGAAGGTAAAACTTTAGGTCGATTTCAGTATCAGCGGTCGCCTTTTTTGGCCATAATTAGAAAAAGGGTGCGCGCTTTGGAGAGCTACCTTGAAACTCGGAAACACCTTTGTAATCAAATTAAATCGTGAAAACATGTTTTGAAAATATGTGTTTTAATCATGATCAATTTCTGAGAAAAAATGTTAAAAATTCTAGCAAAATGTATTTTTAGCCAAAAGCAGAATTGTAATAGTATATCAGTAGGGCGAGTAAAAAGCATAAAAGGCAGAAAAAGCATATTGACTTTTTCGATATGTACTCCCTAGGTGAAACAGGCTGCTGTTGACCTCTACGATCCGGTTATGCAAAAAAATTTTTTTGAAAAAGCAGAAAAAGCATTAAGTAGCATAATTGAATCGAAAGCATAATGCTAGCATAAAACTAGCATAATTTAAGGTTGCAAAGAAAATTTGCTATATTTCTAGTTTCAAAAGCTACGAATTTCAGACTAAAGTTATTGAAATGCGTGAGTAAAGGCCGCAATAAAAATAAAATAGGATAACGCAGTGATACTTTCAAAATTTTAGGCTGTTTTTTAAAAAACATTGAATTTATAGACGAAAAATGTAAAAAAATGGCAAAAATTGGGTTCTTTTTACTGCTACAACCGACGAAAAACGAGCATAAAAAGAGCATATTTTTGAGGTAGAAAAAGCATAAAAAGCATAATTTGGGAGTCGAAAAAGCATAATTTTTTTCTGAAAACGAGCATAATTTACTCGCCCTATATATCAGCATGTCCTTAGGTTATTTATCCTCATTTAAGGTACGTTTTTTTTCGAAATTTCAAATGAAGGGCTGACAATCAAATCAAAATATTTGCCAAATTCGGAACTTTGTTGACTCAATTATTTGCATGATATTATGAGTTTTGGTAGCCATGATAGAAAAAAGAAATCCATTGTTCTGCTAGGTACTTACCTAGCAAAACTTTTTTTAAATTGAACTTTGAAACTCCTCATGCCTTACAACAGTTCAGAATTCAGAACATTTTCACACGTCAAATTGTGGCACACTTAGGAGTTTGACAAAGCGATAAAATTTTGGTACTAAGGGTCCTTAGTACCATAGATCTTAAAAATATAGGCTCCAAAACCACGTTCGAATGTTACCGAATTTCCGAATTATGACCAACAAAAGGCGATCGCTGACACTGAATCTTTGAAAAGAGAGAAGAGCTGAAATCTAAAATCATAAATATATATAAATATATAATATGTATGGTATGATAATATATTATATTGTCATATTATATTGTCGACTCCTGAAGAAGACCTCGGTCGAAACGCGTCGAAATAAAATAAAGTGTCCATTTATTGTTTTTCTAAATTTAGTGAACTTTTCCTTTATTTTACCTTAATATATTATATTGTAGTTATGTGTATCCCTAATACGATATCTCTATTTGATCAAATTCTTAATTTTGTAGATACAAAAGAAAGATATCATAGGGACTGAAAATATGTACGGGGATCCAAAAAAAGAAAACATTCGAATATGAATGTTTTTCTGTATTATGCACTTTGTGTATGTGTGTATAAATATGTGTACAATTCATTATACCTGTAAGAAAAAGAAAAAAACACAAACGAACGAAAGAAAAACTGCTAAGTCATTTCATATTCAATCTTTCATCATATTCTTGGTATTAGAATATAAAACTACTAAATACTAAACATAATACATACATGTTGATTTTGATTCCTGACTGAATAAAATGTAGTAGGAAAGGACTACGCATTACTTACGTTGTACGTACTACGCTTACAAAATAGGGCAAGAAGAAAGATTCACTCTTTTTCATATCTCTCATCTTTTCTCTCTCTCCATCCCTCTCTCTCTCTCTCTCTCTGCCTTTTCACATGTGACAAGTGATTCAACAAAATAGAAAAATTCCTATTCAAGATTTCATATTCAATTAATTGTTAGTGTACAGATTCACGAATCAAGGGAGGGGAATGCAGGTCAGTGGCAGAGAAATCTTTTATTTATATTTACAAACTTTTTGGGTTCTACATGTTATCATAATAATAATAATATAATCCATGAGTTTCAAAATCCATGCTACGTTACTAAAATGATGAATTGGGGGTGATTCTTACGCAGATATTTGTACACAAGTCTCTTCAGTTTCTAATGTCGGTAGTGAGTAGTGACTACATCCTATATTAATCTTATCTAAAGAATGCATGTACATATAATGAAAATACAAGCCGTGAAAATACGGAACAAATGAAAAAAACTATGTAAATAGCTTATAAATACTGTCCGTATTAAGTATGCAGAAACAATCGATCTTAGGTGGAGGAGGAACAAGTTGAATATACTGCTTAAGTTCAGAAAATGACCATAAATTACCTGCATTATTGTGAAGTGGAGTTATATTTATCACAAATAATAATCGAAGAATCCTAGTTCTGCATGTTGTTGTTCATATCAAGATTGAATTTAAAGTAAAGGCACTGCCACGGTTAATGCTTAATGCTATGTTATTACAGGAGTGTGTATGTGTATACAGGATGTAGGATATAACATACGTACAGACTACCTACAGACATAATAGGTCTATAGTCTATACTAGGGGCCACGGACTGTTATTAGTTTCTTTTGATGGATACATATATCGTTATAATTTGAATTGAACATGTACAATAGACTATAATATTATAAAAACAAAGAGCAAACAAAATTCTAAAATCTATTTTTAATAAAGTAATGGTAATTTAATATAAAGTAGTGATAATTTAATTACAATACCACCCCTTCAGTAACTAATAATACGAAGGCAAGTTCAAGTTGAGTTGTTGAACCCAACAAAACTCGTCAATTTTTTTCTACCTGAGTGAAGATGTATAAATACGGCCAAGAATTAATTATGATTTTTCATTTTTTCTCAAGTGCTGGGCTCGTTAGTAGTTTTAGTGACATCAAGTGTCGGTTGAAGGGAAACAAAAATACTTTAAATTGGTTCAAACATTCAGGACTTGGTCCAACTTGTAACGCTCATAAGAATCTCCATTTTTTATAGTGACCAGTGGTCTAATAGGCTGTACATTTTACAGACATACTAGTTTAGTTTAATATGTAGTATAATATACTTATACTTATACTTACATACTGTTGAATATTTATCAAGTATCAAAAATAAAAACAATAATATTATGGCTACATTACAATTCGTCTCAGTAATTGTTTTAGTGAGTTTGACAGCGACTATGCAATCAAAAGGTCACGTTGAAGGAAAATCCTTTGCTATAAAACAGCTTCTAAGTACGCTACCCTTGAATTCAATGGCTGGGAAAATGAGACTAGGAGAAGAAGAAAGGAAGATTGAAGGCTCGAGATCCCAACTAAAAACCAGTGTCAATAATAATCACCAACACGCGGATTTCACGCCTGAATTATCATCTCACGACAAAGTATTCAAGTTAACAAAGCAAGTAGAGGACAATGCAAAAAATGTATTGTTGTTTGGAAGAGATTTCACCCCAAGATTTTTACAATTGCCCATGTTTATGCTTCTTTTATCTCCGTTTCTCATGATTCTGTCACCATTCATCATGATCCTCAGCACACTCATCATGATGTTTAACTCGATTCCAATAATTCATGGCAGAAGAAGCTCACCATCAATCAAAGATTGGAACAAGTCCATGGTCAGAGCAGCAGAGTCGTTAATTAATAGTGAGGAATGTGTGGAGAAAGTAACTTGCCAGTTTTTTTCGTCAACTGGAAAATATGAACCTACATTCGATTTGTAAGATCAAGCTAAATTATTAACAATCTATTTTAAAAAATATAAAATAAAATGACATGTAAAATATACATGTCTACCAACGAGTAAATACATATGAAGTATAACGTGATAAGTATATTATTATACAAAATATAAAAAGTATAAACTTCTTCACATGAAGAACAATAACCCGATATTGTTATGGCTTTTTAGGCTAATAAACTTCCTGCCCAACAACAGCCGATTAACTAGACGAGTTTTAAGTGCAATAACGCATGCCAGAAATAATTGTAGCCAGTACTCATGCACACTTAACAAGAAACTGGAGAAATTATTTCACAGTTAATATATTATTTTATCTGCGAATGTATAATTCATAATTATTGAAGCCATTGGGGCAGCAAGTTGTCGCAATATATGGTGCTGCCATGGAAACGCTGTATATCCGTACATAACTTATAACCCTACAGAAAGAATAAAAGAGAAAGTGATATTCTATTATAATACATATGTAAAAAAAATCAGGTACATATCTATTTTTATGTGCAATGTGCTCGTCAAAATTCGGGATGAAGCAGAGTTTAAAAGTACCTTTTATAATGTTAAACTCCTACATTCTCACCATACATCGTAAATCGTAATCAAACCGACATACTTAAATATTCTGATATTATACTTTTACTTATTGTGCATAGTATGGTTATAGAAAATATTATGTACTTATTTATTATACAGAATTTTTTGTTGCATGTCATAGAGGACAAAATAGTCTTTTTTTTGTTAGAATATCTGTCAAGAACTGAAAATAGATAAGAATAATTTATGTAAATATTAAATATGTAGGTATAATATTATTATATTTTATAGAAAGTTTATTCGTGCACTGTTAGACAGAGATCCAACAAATTATTGAACCATGAATCTATTATTCGAATGCATTATTTTCAGGTTTATACCTGAATTATACTAACATGCATTTTACTCATTTTCCAAGAGTTTGAAGTTTAGTGGTGTATATTGTATGCAGTAACTTATGGCTACGATAAGGCTTTAATGCACTTATTCTTAATGTACATACATTTATTGTATATTGTTGCTAAAAATAAGCCAGTTGATAATGACTGTTGATTCGCTTCACCTTATGAAAAGTATAAGTAGTAAATGATGATGATGATTTATTTAAAAATTAGTAACACTCTCGCACATTTTTCCCCCAGTTTGATGTCTTTCAAGTCAGGAGCAATAAAAAAGTATGCAGACCGCTGTAGTCTCTTTGCGCATTTGTTCGTCTCTGAACATCCGTCTCTATATGATGCCTGGCTTGATGAGTTTTTTCTGACTGGAAGTTTCTCAAACACAAGCACTTATTATGTTACTTACAATATAGCACTTTGTACAAAATAACATATTCATCATTACTAATAACCATAAAAATATCAGATCTTCTCTGCAATCGATATTATTTATTATGTACGAGGATAAAAAAGCTGAAAAGTCTTTAAGCTACTAAATGTAGGTAACATACATGTAAAAACAACTCAAAATGTCATATTTAGATAAGTATTCAGTGTAAAAGTATAATAATAAATTAGGCTTTTGTTAACAAGTATATAGTATTATAATATTATTATACTATTTGAAAATTGAACATTATAATATAATAATACAAGAAATTTTAGCCCGATCCTATAGGATCGGGGGCTAGATTCAATAATAAGTAACTTTTGTGATCAAAAATTTTAAGGATTGACGCTAAAAAATTTAAGGGAAATCAAAAATTAAAACAAATCATGTGACATGTTCTTTTTGATGG
>JAQIVE010004676.1:0-14171 GCA_034698285.1 Sminthurinus bimaculatus | reverse complement strand
ATTATTTCATGGTACTTTGTATTTGCTCATTATCTATTATCTAATCCTGGAAGGTGACAAATTTTCTGCAGTGTGCAAACAAATTTTACCTGTAGTCCCTTTCAATGGAGTCCAACCAACAGCGTCGACAAGCTCGCCTCCGAAAAGGTGTGTCGTTTCTTTAAAATCGATATAAATAAAGCATATTAGTTTTTCACAGGAAACGTTATTTTATACTGGTACTTAATCATTGCTGTTGGTAATTTATTTTTACCTTTAAAGCCAGGTACGTTACTTATTAGTACAGTTGCATGAACAAATCTAGGGAAAAGAATTTTAGATTACATATAAAAATAAAGTGCACCGTTATCGGCCAAAACCCAAAACGTATAATTCAACTAATGCTATGCATAATTATGTCCAGACAGACTGAACGTAACTGAAAGTTATACCTCATGAAAATATTCATAACTAAAATTGGCCATCTCCCCACAAGCCAGAGCATTGCCTTGTTCATAATTAACTCTGGAGACTTTTGGAGGTCCTTGGCAGACTTGTGAACTTCCTTCAGTCTCCACATCCGACTTTTCCCTTCTCCAGTGGAAATGGGTAAATGTGCTAAAATAAACCTGTTTTGAGGTTTAGTGTCTGGATAAGGCAGCCTATCATGATTGAAAAAAAAAACTAAAAATTATTACACAAATTACATACGGACAACAAAATTAACAATTAATTTTGAGCTGCTTACATTGCAACAGTAGGCCCTGCGTGAATAATTGGGGGTAATACTAATCCTCTCTTCTTGGCTAAATTTTTCAGTGCTCCAGCAAAACAGCTCAAAAGCACGGCCGTCGTCGTAGTCCTCGTCTTGTCCTTTAAAACCTTCAAGGTGTGCAAATTGATTTTTCTGGACCAACCCAAGCGTTTTGGCCCTGTCAAAGTTTGTCTCGTGTGAAAGCAATTAGACTCGTTCAGCGTCAAAGATCTAATCAGCGTCCTCACACCGATCGTCACCAGAAGAATGAGACTCCCGATTCTCTGGAGCATTGTAAATCGGATCGGGGCACAAGGATCCACACTCAACTCCACTTTCGTGTCTGCAATCTCGTTTCGGATGATTTGTCCTGAAAAAGAAACGAAAAATACATTCATAATGTAGGATCCAATAGGATCTTGAGAATAAGGAGAGAGAGACCTGGAACCTGGAGCGTTTTTGTAATTGGGAAGTTTTAATTTACCTGCACTTATGCCATCCATGATGGAATGATGGATACGGAAAATCAGGGCATAATATTTCTTTTTAGGGCTCGTCAACCCATTCGTCATGTTGTCCTTATCATAGGAATATCGAGGAACAATTAGGGCTTCCCAGGCTGGCTTATCTTGCTCAAAAATATTATCCGTAAACTCTTCAATCCTTTCAAACACTTGGCTCTCCGTCAACGGCTCCTTGGTCAAATATTTGACATGATTTCGAATATCAAAGTGAGCACTGTCATTATCCTTGTCCAGTCGTTTCCAGCAGTAAAACCCAAATTTTCGAGCCACTACCATCCGCATCCTTTTGTACGTGGGGTCCTGTGCCAATTTTTGGAACTTGGCACGAATGCTACGGATATTACAGTCGCCCTCAACCACATAGACGCAGTTAAAATTACAGGACTGAGCGTGTTCCTCGATGGACCAAAAGGCGTCCGCACTCTTCATGAGGATAAATTGACCCTTGTGCACATATTTAAAGTGAAGACGAATCAAGAGGCGAACGATGGAGAGCAGAGAATTTGCAAAGATTATCACTGGAAAACAAATCACTAGGGTCAGATTTAACAGTAGAGCCTCACTGATGGGGGTCAGATAGGAGAACACGGGGAATTTTGGAGGGGTCAAAATCCCACAGAACCAAATGGCGAATAGAAGAATGTAATAGTTGAATAGGTTATAGTCTCCTGATAATGTTGAGGATTTGATGAGAGATTCAAAAGTTTTTTTTGTAACATTGTAATTGTAGTGGAAATTGGAGTAGGAATAAAAACTATTGTTTTGGCTATTCATTATTCTGCTGTCTACTGTAAGATTATTATGGAACAGGGAAAATATTAACGATGACATTAGGGTGACGACGGTCAATAGTTATTTTAAAAAGTGCAAATTCTTCTGCTTTTCTTCTTCTCCTTCTCCTTTGTATTAGAAATCTGACTTTTGCAACTGCAACCTCTGATGGCTGCTTTTTCAAACCGTGACGAAGGCTGAAGATCAAGGAGTATACGATTGAGATCAAGCAGTAACAACAACGGTTTGTTTTATTTAGAGTATGTAATGTAAAGAGGAGTTCACTCATCTATTATTATAGTGTGCTTAAATATAATAACAAAGGGCTGTATTTATGTATGTAATACATAGTCAGAGGGAGAAGACAACAGTGGCCGGTTGAAAAAATTGTTATGTTGAGGATTCATGGTTCGCTTAGTCCTTCGTTCGGCCAATGCTCTGGAGTTTAAAAACTCATATTCGTACAGTACTTGTACTTACTTTGGTAAGGTAATGTATAGACATTTGTTTCTTTCCTAGGTAAAGTTCATAATATGATATAATTTATGTGTGTGCACTTATGTATGTAGCTAAAATACGAATGATCTTGCCAAAATAAAGTGTGAATGCATATTATTATGCTGATACATATTATTATTATACATGTGGAAAAAGTAAGAACAATGGCCAGAAAGAAGCTTACCATTTGTCATGTATATTAAATACTTATAACCTATATATATATGTACAGTACATAATGGAAGAGTATATGAATTCACAACTCAGGCTCTAATGTCTAAAGAGATGGCTAATTTTTGGGTAAAAAACGTTTTTATCTGCGCTCCCATGTCCCATGCGTCTATTCCATAATTCTCGAGTCGAGCACAAGCAAAAGTTATGAGATTTTTTTTCTGCCTTTATGACGCATAATTTATTTTCACTCTTTGTCATATGAGTTTTGTACATAAAAAAGTATGTTCCTATGTAGTTGCATATTGAAACATCTTAGGTATGTGGCTTGAGAAAACTTAATACGAAACACTTAAAGTTCCTTAGCGTGTGTTCTCAAATGTTAGGAAGAATGTGCCACGAATGAAAATGACATGAAAATTTCGATTATTTCTAAAAAATATCGAAATTCTCTTACTTTAAACTTGCACATAGGATAAAATTGAATCAAAGAGTTACTATTTATGTACAGTAGGGAAAACGTTCCCTTGTGAACAAAAGTGAGTAAAACAATCGGTTTCCATAGAAAATTTCGGCCAACGAAGCAAAAAACTGCAGCCGAACTTCTTCCTGGTTCTTTGATGTGTACAATGTACACTACACACACATACATATGTCATGAGCAGTGTAAAAATTAAGCTCGTATTCAGAAGATTTGAGATTCATAAACGTAATATACACAAAGTGCAAGTTTCGAGCGTCAAAAAAATATCATTTCG
Organism: Sminthurinus bimaculatus; assembly: GCA_034698285.1. NCBI lineage: Eukaryota > Metazoa > Arthropoda > Collembola > Symphypleona > Katiannidae > Sminthurinus > Sminthurinus bimaculatus. The sequence goes on along the minus strand of JAQIVE010004676.1, from coordinate 10,716 downwards.
CCATTTTTTGTTTCACTTGAGAATAGAGCGTTAGAATGTGCTTATGAAGATATAAGAAGAAGACACAGAATGAAATGATGCTTTTATTGTATCGTTACATTGGATCTTTGATTTTTTTTTATTCTTAAAGACGGAAGTGTATTTATCTCTATGAAAGTTTATTCGTATCATATTATAATGTATAAAAAATAGGTGGGTGCATGTTGGGATGTACAGCGCTCTGTCATGCCTGGCAATAAATACATCTCCCATATCTAACTCATTTTGTATAAAAACGAAAGCAATAAATTTTAACAACTTGGACAAAATACCTATACGGCAGTAGCAAAAGACCTTGGCGCTCTTGCCAACTGTACCTGCAATCGTCTTTATTTTCAAGTCACTTTGTAATTAGTAATTACCATTAAATCGTTACGCTGCAGCCGAATTTTTATATTTTCATACTTATAGTTTTCATGTTTCCTTCACTTTCTCCATTAATATTTTTGTGGCTTCTTTCCAGACTTGGCGCAGCTCGAGCTGGACAAACTATAAGTACACATTCTGGTTTATGGGAAACACCACGATTGGGCCAAAAACAATTTATTGTCGACTTAACTACTTTTATTGAAGTTAAAACTTCAGCTCAAGAGACCATGAAGAAACTTTGTTTGGAAGCTATTCATTATGCGTTTGCATTTTCGTTTACTTAAATACATCAGTAATTCTTTCTGGACCTTGGCTATGAATAAAAAATGCAACAATAAAACAATTCAACCAGGTTGGACAAATTTTGACTTTGAAAACACCAGAAAATGAGACTTCCCATTTAAAACCGCAACCAACTTTATTGACTCCTGATTTTGAAAGTGAATAAAAACTTGCCATAAACACGTCTTCCAATTTTATGTGGGTAATGGGAATGTACTAATACATAAATACATATGCAATGTATGATTGTGTAATTGCATAATTTACATAATAGAATCCTTACAATTTCCAGGAATTCCATACCTATGGAATTCCTTGGAAGGACGACTGAAACTTATGATCATATTAGTTAATACGGAATACATCAGAGTACGAGACGACATTATAAATATTAGTCGGCTGGTTTAACTTGCATCAAAGGACTATAAATCTCCTGTTGTACGAATGTATATTATTACATGTGGTATCTATGTTTGTAAATAAATTACGAGGAATCTGATAAAAAAGAGTTTACGTGTTTTGTTATATGTGTGATACACAGTAGATGAGATCATAAATGTCACAGACGTTGCCTGGGTGTCATCATCACACAAACTGTATAGAAGCGGATGCATGAGATGATAGGAAGCGTAGTAAATTGTGAAATGGGAAATTTATTGGATATTTATACAATTGTACAATAAAAACAGCGAGAAGAGTCTTTAAGCAACTTGTCTATTACAAATTACGTCGAAACCCGTTATATACGACCAACATAAATGTTCCTTTTGTATACTGTCTTGCAAATGCTGACATAATTTTCGCACATCATCTTCACTCTTTATTTTCAAGCCAGTAACTTTTTTCAAGTTCATTAACTACTCAAGTTAGTTGACACAAACGCACTTCTTGGAATTCTATTACATACACAAGGTTTTTCGCCAGTCTATGAATGAATGAAATGAGTCATGGGTCATTCATGAGACGCTCAATTTTCATGCGTTTACCAGACATCCAAGACAATTATTTTAGCGCTTTTTTAACGCCGGATAAGATTGTCTGAAATTTATGGAATTGGGCAAACGTTTCGTATCGATGCTTTAGCCAGCTTTTTCTCGTATTTCCCGTTGGATTCTAATTTAAAGAAAGGTTTACTGTTCATGTGCACCGTACAAAAAAATGACCGAATTCTATTACAATGGAGTCGGCTGCAAAAAAAATTTTGCATAAAATACCTGGCCATCCTTTTCAACACAGCCAGTCAATATAACTTTGTATACCTGGAAATGCTGTACGTTTCTGCCAGTAGCGCCGAAATATTTAGTCGAGGTGAGGTTCCGGTCTTTCACCTTTCAGGAAGATTCAGACTCTTGTTTTACAAATAATAATGCGTAAAACATGAATCTTTGTTTCCGTATCGTATATTGTTTACCTTAAATGAACTATGGACTATGGAAAAGTGCCAAAAACTTAAAAGTATCGATACAAACTAAATAAATTTTAACTCCATGAACTTTATTGAACTGATCGATGAGCAATGAACTTTTTTTGGTTAAAGTTTTTACATTTTACAAAGCAGTACATAGCCTTATGCATACATTTTTTTGCATTTTCTACTCCACAAATCTCCAGTCTATACATATACGTATTGAAAAGTATAATGACATAAAAAAGAAAGAAATTGAACAGTTAAGCAATAAGTTACTATCTGTAAACTGTATGGTGATGTCTACACCTTTGAATTTCGACCTTGATCAGAATTTCCAAATGCTGATGAGCATGACAAAGTGGACAATTATTATTATTAGGGTGCCTTGAAAACGGAAACTTGTTTCTCAATCTCGAAACAGCCCAGCTATGAGCTAATGTGATCAGTCTACAGTCTACAGTAATGCAGTAAGTTGTAAATTATACAAAAGTATGTATAACTATACTTACTACTTATTTATGCAAGTTGTGAGTGAGGAGAATATATGGATAAGAAATGAATGGACAAAGATTTTTTTCTCTTTTGTTTTTTGTTTCGATTTTATGTGTCGCAAAATACGTAATTTGTCTGGATATAATGTACGGTATACAGCAGTTTTAGGTACTCATAATATTATGTAGTTAACTTATAACCTAGTTTTTATTTTTAAAATCTACATATTTATTTCACTATAAGAATTAACTACTTCTTGAAGATTTTTAACTTGAAAGAGGATGAGCTTAATCCCTAAATTACCTACCACTGAATTGCTCATGACATTGTAAAATGTGAGGGGAAAAAAAGAGCAAATTTGTGTAAAAAATAAACTGAGCAAAATGCATGTACAGTGTACAGTATCAGTCGGTAGTTTGGTCGTGTAAACTGTAAACAAATGGGAAGTGAGTAATAAAATGTGTGATTTTCGAGTCGCGAGACTCGACGAGACGAATTGAATGTCAAGACCATTTTTCTACAGATTGAACATTTTATCATTCATTCGTGTATATGTGTTACGTATATATGCACTTTGCATAATCTCTACGCACCCACTGTGCCATATTGTATAATAATCTATTGTACCTACTTGTATGTATATTCTTTAATCTAAAAGTACTTACATTAAAAGTAAAAACAAACATGTCAAACATATCTTGCCTTAATGCCCACTGCATCCTTCAAATGGCAAAAACATTGTGTATATATCTTATGTGTATGTTGACACCAGTAACTCCCATATCAGTACACATTACACATATGTATACATTCCTTTATTTTAAGTTTGTGCATTTCATACAATATATTTTTGTACTCTTTTTCATTTCACACTCATCTTTCTCATCTCATTGACATCAACATTTCCTTTTCCTCGTTTTGGTATAAAAACATCTTGTTTGCACAATGGACCTCATCAGTAGTGATTTTCGTCATTTTTGATTCAGTTCACTAGAGAAGGCTCCTCGGGAACATGAAATTATTTGTAAGTTAATTTGTAACAAAAGTTATCTAGTTTCAACTTTTATTTGTCTTTGTGTGTGTGCAGTTCGTGCTTTAGGTTAATATAGAGTTTAGAATTTTAATTTTGTTACTCTTTGAAATTTTATCATAGGTAATTCTCGCCACGGCTTTGTTCGTGGTTCGGGCAGAACCTCCAAGTGGAGGCTACCGGATAACTAATCCAGGACCAAACTACCGAGGCTACGGAGGAGGATCCGCATTTCCTCCAATTTCCTCACAGACTTATGGTGCTCCAGCTCCAGCTGCTCCCAGCCGACCATCACCAACTTATGGACCAGCTCCTGGTTCCAGCTCTGGAGGTTACCCAGCAGCTAGTGGAGGTTATCAAACTCCAGGATCCTCCTATGGCGTTCCCTCAACTTCTGCTCCAGTTTGGAGCAGACGAAACCAAGGAGGATATTCCATCCCAAGCCGAAATCAAGCCACTGGTGGGTACTCAAATCAAAATCAAGCCAGCGGAGGATATCCATCAGCACCCAGGCCCACTCCGTCCAATACTTATGGTCCTCCAAGTCAACAATATGGAGTAGCTTCTTCTACTACTGCCCCACGTCCATCGGGTGGTTATTCTAGCCAAAGTTCTGTGTCAGAAGGTTATCAGAGTGGGCCAAGCCGACCAAAACCCGTTTATGGATTGCCGAATCAGCAATATGGACCACCCACATCTCAACCTCAACAACCGGTTCCCCTCCCCCCAAATCCAGAATATTTACCACCATCTCAAGAAACGCCACCCAATCCGGAATACTTGCCACCAACTAGTGCTCCTCCTCCTCCTCCTTCAAATCCTATTCCAGAATACCTACCACCAAGCAGCAATCCACCTCCTCCTTCTAATCCAGAATATTTGCCACCAAGCAATCCACCTCCCCCTTCTAACCCTAATCCTGAATATCTGCCACCAACTAGTGCTCCTCCCCCGTCTAATCCCATTCCAGAATATCTGCCGCCCAGTACTGAAGCTCCACCATCTAACCCTAATCCGGAATACTTACCACCAAGCAGTGCTCCGCCCCCAGCTCAACCCGAATCGGAATATTTACCACCGCCAAATAATGCTGGCCAACCTCCATCAGTGGACCCCAATCAAAACTATGGAACACCCAGCCAAAATTATGGAGTTCCTCCTTCTCAGTATTCATACACACCTCAGTATTTTGCCCCTCTTACTGGATCATTCTAGGCTACATATGCTGTTACCTACTTTTTGACGGACCTTTTGTTATTTATTTTGTTACGATGTCAACTTGAAAACTTATTGTTGTTAAAAACAGACGGATTCCAACATTTTTTGCTGTTTTTATTCGCCATATTATTTATTTAATGATTTGTTTGGGGATACACACAGTACTAGTGTGCTCAACAGTGATTATCTATCCATCTTCTATCATACTGTCTCAAATCAAGTAATTAAATAAATAAATAAACAGTATTTCGCAAAGAAAAAACGCAGATGTAAGTTTGTCATGAGTACTCGTAGTATCTATCACAAGATATTTATGTATACTTTCGTAGTTTTATTTCTGTGCATCTTCAAATCTCCATAGTTACTCCAGATTCTAAGCATTATGTAGAGAAATGTAAAAATTCTCCAGTAACTATGGAGATTCGGAGATGTGCACACGAACATGAAGGGGAAAATCCTGGGGCATATGCCATTAGGGTACACGTTAATTTTATTATGGAGACTCTTTGAATGTAAATTAATTAGGGAAAATGTGGGCATGAGAACTCTGACAGCATGAAATGTACAAAATGATTGACTGATGGATGAGCATGAGCAATGAGCATACAGGTAGAACAGAACAAAGGGTGTACGTCGTACATACTTAAATCACAGAAATTACTCCAATTACTTTTACAAGGTGAGAATGTCTTCTCATTTCTCATGCACGCGATTTGATGCAATATGCATAACTATTCAACCGCATCAACTGTCCAACTACTGAACAGATACAGTGTGGCTCATAAATTTTAAACCGTCGTAGTTCGAACACTTTTCTGGCTTGCATACATAAGTAAATTGGGATTTTTAGGACGTCTATTCCCATCAATAATGGAAAAAAAGGAGACTTTATCATGGAACTTGGTACTGCATGATGCATAACGTAAGCCAAAAAATTGGCTGCATGATTTTCCGGATTTTTTCAGTAGTTTTGTAGGTCATCGTATAAGAGCTCACGTTCTAAAATTGGTTTGCATTCTAGTAGTCAAAAAGTTTTGAGCCATAGAGTATGCAGTCTGGTCAGCAGTTATTCAACAATCATGAAACATGAACAGTATTTGTGAATCAGATATTCCCATTCGACCACTGGCATTTACTGGGAAACAGACATTATAAAGCATAAATAATGGACATACATGTATCTACACTATGTTATATGTAAGCACTTAATATATCCAAGTACTTAAAAAACATGTGAAACAATGAGTATTCAGCTCTTATTGGCTTTCCAGTCAGCTCCACATAATAATGAAGATTAATGATAATACACCACATAAACAATTTTCTCGACTTGAAATACATAATCAATAAATTAATATTATAATTTCTTAATTTCTTAGAAAGAGTTCCTTTTCATACATACATAATTTTAGACCGGTCAGTATGTAGGTATGTATGATATTGTATTCAATATAACATGTAATTAAACTCCATATTGAGAATCGAATTATTAATTACTGATTAATATTCCAAGTTACTGAAGACACAACATAATATCTAATATCATTATATTATTGAACTTTGAAAGGAAGTTATGGTTTAAGGTTTAAACCTATTATGTTACATATTTTTTCTGGTAAATATTATTTATGCAGGACATGTAAAAAAGTGCAAGTTTGTGGTTTGCAGCCACTGGCTTTTTGCTATACTAACCACTATAATACTGTAGGTAATACATAAGTACATCTAACTATTATACACATTCATTTTTGCTTTCTAGCTTCTAATGATTCCTATTTTATTGTCTTTTTTCCTGAATAAGTTAAAAAACATCAAAACTATAATATGTACAAAGTGCAAAAGTAAGATGAGTTTGAGGTTTTTAACTAGGCACTAAACTGTGCATTATTATTATCATTATTTCAAAGCGGTTATGTAAATGAAGAGGGTAGAAAAAGAAGAGTGAATTTATAATATTTTTTACTCTACTGTCTTCTGTCATATGATGTCATTAAGCATCAAAGCGCCTTTCCTTACTAATAAGTGTATTTTCTGTTTTACTCTATTAACTAGTACATAGTACAGTGTACAGTGTAGTAACTAGATGCAACCATAGTAGACTATGCTTAATTATTAATTTAATATTCTGTCCTTCGACCTTTTTAAAACATACATACACACACACACACACGTGAATAGGTAAATGTGAATAATTTAATTTACAATCTTGTAACTCTCAAAACTCAAAACTCTCAAAGGCCTTTTCTACATGAACAATAGCTAACGAGGACTGCCATTTTCTCACGCCTAATCGGCATTTGTTGATGATGGAATGAGGAACAAGTTCTGCTCTACAATATCAACTTGATTCAAGTGGTTCAAGTCGTGTATTCTCCAGCATTCCACGTTTTACCCTATTCTTCTCACTATGTGACTGTGAACTTGTGAATTGTGCATTTTATTAGAGAAAAAGTTACTTTTCCTCGAATTCATGGACGTTTGTGGTTGTTTAACAAAAGCAAATAATATATCTGAGGATAATAAGTGATAATGTCATTCTTTGTAAGTTTGATCTCTAATTCTTTGACACTAATAACTTTATTTATTTACATGAATCTGTTTTATTTTACTTTTAGTCAAGGATGTCTTTTTACTTTTTAATTTATTTTTCAGCTAGTTGTTTCACTTCTATGGACGGTTTTGTCCTCAGTTTGTGGGGCTCCGATTCAAACCCTGGTGAAAAATAACACACCGACTGCAATAATCCACTATGAGTATGAACCACTGGAGCACCATCATCCTCAGCCTCAGTTTCTGTACCCTCCGGTTCGACCTGTCCATACTTTTCACCGTTCCACTCTCAGTCAGACTATTGCTTTCGAAAACAACAACAACAACAACGCACGAATTAACAGGAATGGCAGTGAAAATTCTCCTCAAGAAGTTGAGGAATTCCTATTGGAAAAATTATTGAGTGCTCTTCAAGAATATTTAAATCATCGAAAACTGTTTAAAAGTGCTCTCAGTCCAAATTCCAGGCCAATGTCCACAAGCAGTCATCATTATCAACAGCAACAGCAGCAACAACATCCTCAAAATAATAACAATAATAACCACAATCGTAATAATAATAGTCGTACAAGGAAAAAGAATAATAAAGATCCCACCAGTTATTCATTAGGGAGTCCAATTCAAACTCCAGACGATGACGCCAGTGATATTTCATTTGAACAGCCTTAAAGAACCAAAGAATAATTAAGATAACGATAGATAACAGTGAGAGGGATTTTGGAAAAATCCAAACCAGTTAATATTTTTGAACGCCATCTGCAGGCACCATAACTAAATTCAAAATGTGTTGAAAACATTGTGAATCATGGCCGTGGTCCTTGAACCCCCTTAACAACGGCCACTTGTTTGAAGGTATCTTGAAGGGAGCCTTTTAGGACTGTGTGATCTATAAGGTTGTTGCCCTAGTAATTGTGACATGAAAAAGATTTTTGGTCGGAAAAAATTGACTTGTAAATTACGGCGAACGTTTCTTGTCTTGGAATTGGCATTTTTCACAGTGTCAGTACGGGCTTTTGCGAATGCTGCCGTTTTTCAACAGTGCAAGCGTTTTCAGCCAGTTAGTGAGAATCGAATTTTGGTTAGTTTCAAGAAGTTTTGGAGACCTTTAACAAGCGCCCATTGTTGAGGGACTATAGTCATCATGTAGCACCTTGTTTTCAATCCACATTATACGGTGCACCTAAATAGCGTCCAAAAACATTAGCTGGTTTACATTTTGCACGAGTTCAAGCTTCAAGCTCATTCCAGATTAGACGTTATACTCCATGTTATCAGCCCTCTATGACTGGGATAATACAACCTAAGTACCAACACGTTATTAAAACTTGTAAAAGTAGCTTTAAAATACAAGATCCTTATAAAACCAAAGAAATACATATTTATTGTACACGACGTATCTATTAGCAAAGTTTTGCTGAGACTGTTTTTGATGTTCTTTTTGAAGAAAAGTACAAAAAATGAAGCATATAGAAAACAATAAAAATTGATGAGTAACTATTTAAAACTGAAAAGATATAGTGACCTCTGTCGTATATGTCCCTGCATTTTGATTTCTTATTTTTGTTCGGTTGTTATCATGAGAGGATAAAAAGGCTTCCAAATTTGTCAACTCAAGATCATGTGTACGGTGTACAGGTTACACATTATGTGGTCACTGTAACAAAAGAGTTTCCCGTTATCAGTTTCGTGTGCATTATTTACACATTTTACGTTTGCACTCCTTTTGCAACAGATGCATTACCACTACATTATCTACTTATACATATAGAATTCGTCAGCTTGTTGAAAATACGAAACCTTTTAATGGGTTAGCATTTTCAAGCTAATATCAATTCAGTATTCGCTCATTAAGATATCAGGTAACCTTCCATTCACTAAATGTTAAAAATTCACAACTTTAAGAATCAAAGTAAAACGGACGAAAAAATTAGTATGTAGTTCTTACTCGTCGACCAATAGATTGCTCGGTATACATTATACATATACATAGTGAAAAAAACTGCTTGCAAATGGAAAGGGAGAAGATAAATCATGAATGGAAGGTGTAATTTTTATCTCATCTCAATATACAGAAATTAATTATATATTATATAGTACACTGTTTCCAATTTCTAAAACATGACAAGGGTATATTTTATGCACTAAATATATTTAAAATACAACTGACGTAGACATAATATTGACGGAGTAATAGCATATGCACTATGCACACTGAACAGTGAACATGAACAAAATACTAAAGCAAAACATGTCTGTCGTAAACATTTCAGGTAAACAACAAAAAGGTAAAACTTGAATCAAGGCCTTACGAAAACCTGTACTTCACGTAATACCTAAATCATCGATTTCATTTTGACTAAACCTATACTCCTACCTATTATTTTTTATGCCCGAATTTCAACTTAATCCGGAATATGCTTTAAAAATGCAGCTCACTAGACGACCTACACTGCTGTGGCTTTGAGCTGGTGTTTAGGCGGCTTCAGCTTTTTGCCTGGGAAGTTAAATTCCAACTATAGAAGCAGTCAGTGTCAAACCGAATTTAAAATATTGCTGAAATATAGCATTTCATTTTTTACAAAGGATCCTTATGATGCTGTTTGCCCTATCAAAAACCTGAGTTTTTACTCGACTTGATCCTTAGTTTGAAGTCCAATATGTTTTTTACAACTTCCTGTAATTCCGGGAATCATACCCGGAATTTTAGAATCAGAAAAATTCTACTTACCTATTACATAATATGTATATTATGTATGTGTGAGTTCTTGTGCCTGATTGCACTCGAAATGGAAGGCTTAAAACTTTAAACCGCTAAAGTTCCGATCCTTGAAGTGAGAAACTTTTCTAGTGCCTCAGGAGACCAAAGTCACTGAAAATTGCAGATGGAGTCAAGAGGCTCAGCTCCTTGACTCTTACTTGTAAAAAGGGCCGTATTTTATTTTCATAAAATTAAATAAAAAAGCCTATTTGGCAAAATTGCAAAGGTTGCAATTTGTGCTGATATTACTTTACCAAAATAAATCATAAAAGCAACAACTGATGTTTCTGAAAGTCATTTTATGTGCATATTATATGTAGTTGGTCATTACTCTGCAGATGAGGAAGACTGAACGTGTAAATGCATACAATATCCAATAACGCATGTATTTTTATTTTTAAGCACTTTTTTAATCCGGATTACTCAGATTTATTCCCTATGCACATTCCAACATAATATGTAAATACTTAAGTAAAATTTTTAGCTTCTTACAGAAAAAGATAATTTGGACATTCCCTAAAAAAGGGTGACACTGATTTAGCTTTCGTTACCGTAGAATAAAAAGGGCAC
>JAQIVE010004675.1:0-14172 GCA_034698285.1 Sminthurinus bimaculatus | reverse complement strand
AATCTCATCATCGATTGTCAATCTTATCAAATCTCATGAAAATTTCATGAGATTTGATAAGATTTTATTTAAAGGGAAGATTGTTTTCTAACGACAAATATGCAAACTTCTGTTTTTTTGCGCACATTTTTAGACAAAAAATCAAGCGTCATTTTTGTACCCCGTTGGTTTAAAGCCTTAAATGAATTCACACGGTTTTTTACAATTGCATGCGTATACATAGTTCATTACAATTGTAACAAAATGTAATGAAAAATACACAGGCAGTTCCCATATTGTTTATACAGCGTCAATTGATACAGGAAAGCTTGATTTTAAAGTAAACAAAGCATCATCATTGTAGATGTAATGTGTGGGGAAGATTCTGTATGAGAATAAAAAAACCTCAAGTTTGATGTAAAGCAAAAATCATAAAAGTTCATTTTTTAGGCTGACGGCCAACGCTCATATTGTATCATACCTGTCACTGTGTAACGTGAGTAAATATCGGTATCGCATCTATAATCTATACAAAACTTGCATGTAAGTAATGTGTAAGTGAGCATATGTATATGCACAGTAAGTAATCGTCAAAGCGTCATTTAGTGGGGCAAGAAGTGGAGGAGCAAAACGAAAAACTTGTTTTCTTCTTCGCTGCTTCACCTTTCCCTTTCATTTTGCTTTTAACATCTTCATCGCATCGCATCGTAGCTTCCCCTCAAACTCAAAGTCATGTCCATCCATATCATACCGTTGCATTTCAATCCAAGAAAATCATGCAGAGTATGTACAGAGTACTGATACAGAGCACTGCTATAATAAATGGACTCTCTCTTTTCCCAAAAAACTCATTTATAATATGTAATTTATCAGCAGTAGTGCTGATGTGCATGTAATATAAAATGTACAATGTACATTGTACATGTGTTACTTATTCTCATCTCGAAGCAATGATTTAATTTCCATGTACTGCTTCCTTCCTTCCTTCCTTTCTGTCGTAATCTGATGCTCATTCGATCACTCTCACTCTCGTCGTCAGCTGGCTGACCATTTAACTCCTCACTTACACACATAATATACACGTACAAACAAGAAACCTGAAACTTTTCCCAAAATTTAGATAACATTGCTCAAATTGTGGATCCATCGAGTCGTTGACCCATCGAAGTTGAAGTTGTTGAAGTTTTGTGAAAAAGTGTCAATAATTTAAGAAAATTTCAGTGCTAACGGAAAACAGTCGTACAAAATTTGAGTTTAAAGTGAAATTTTAATTTTTAGTGCAGTTAAAAAAATTACATTGCGAACAGGAAAAATCCCAGATGAGTTTTTGTTTTCCCTGGATTTAAGTGAGTAAGCAAAATGGGAAGTCAGAATTTCGGAAGTTCCAGAAATTCCAGGATTTTAAAAACTGTGATTAGCGTGTATGTGCTATTTTTTGTGTTTGTAAGTGTGCAGTGTCAATACAGAAAAGGATATCAAAATGCAGCACGGAGGAATCGAAAGCTGCCGGAATTTCAATCTTATGAGCATCCAGCTCCGGAGGAAAAAACCTGGGACTCGCCATGTAAAATTTTTAATTTCAATCAATCATTTGAAAATTTTTGATGACAACAATTTTTTTGGCATGTTTTCTGAGAATTTTGTGTATACTCTGGAAAATTCGTTGAAATGCCTGTTTTGTTTCTTGATTTTTTTTGTATATTGTAGGGACGCCAGAGACCGCTCCAGTGCCAGCAGCACGGAAATACGCCAATGATGAAGATTTTTCATCAGAGTTGTCCAGAGATATCGAAAGTGAAAGGGAGGCCTCCAAAAGAATCGGATTTTCTTTCCGAGGCATCAACATCACCTTTGAGCCCATGAACTTGATTAAAAATTGGAACGGTAAACAAAATCAGAGTCAGCAGAAAACGAAGCAAAACCCCAAGCAAAATAAAAACCAAAATCAGCAGAAGCAAAATTACAATTTTAATCAGAACAATAATAACAATAACTTCAATCAAAATAATAATCAGTTCAACTCCCACAATGGCAACAATTTCAACCACAACAACAACAATTTTAATCCAAACAACAACAACTACAATCCCAACAGCAACAGTGTCTATTCCAGCCAGAATAATTACAACAGTTTCGGTAGAAACAACAACAATGGCAACCCCAACAACAACAACAATCCCCTACGAACCTACTTTGTGTACGAGGACTCCCGAAACGCACACTCACAAACGTCTCCAGCAGTTTTGGTTTCCTCTTCTTCTTTCCAGTCGCCAAATCAACCACGATTTCCAGTAAATCAACAGCAAAATTACAACCAATACAACAACCATAACTCCAATGTAAATTACAACCAACGTCAGAATCATATTTACAACCAAAACAATCAAAACAACCACCAAAACAACTACAACCAAAATTCTCACCCAAACAACAACTACAATCAAAATTACAACCAAAATAACAATTACAACCAAAATCCCCAAAACAGCTATAATTACAACCAAAATCCTAAAAACAACCACAATTCCTACCAAAATAATAACTACAACCAAAACAACCAAAATTCCTACCAAAATAACAATTACAACCAAAACAACCAAAATTCCTACCAAAATAACAATTACAACCAAAATTCCTACCAAAACAACAACAACAACCAAAACAACCAACATTCCTACCAAAACAACAACTACAACCAAAACAACCAAAATTACAACCGAAATAACAACTTTAACCAAAACAACCAAAATTACAACCAAAACCAATTTCCCCAGCAAAACTATCAGCAACCCCACGTCCAAAACCACGTGCAAGCACCCCCGCCCCCTAACAACCCCCAGAAAAACCGCTACAGACCCCAAAAGGAAAAACAAAAGAAGGACTTTTCAAATTTGATCATCGCCGTTCCCGGGATGAACAAACCCCCGGCTTACCACTCCAACAACTTGATCACAAGCTCCAGTGACAACAACTACAATTTTGCAAATAGAAACCACAACAACAATAATAACAACTACAACAACAGAAATTCCAACAATAATAATTATAACTACAATAATAACAACAACAATCAAAACACCAACGCCTGGAGAAACTACCAGCCGAGCTACGAGACAAACGCCAACACGTACAACAATGAGCCTTGGCGGAACAGTGGGAAAAAGAACAAGAACCACCGGGTGGTTCTAAACCCCTCGACGCTCATCGCCCTGCCGCACCAGTCTCCCGACAGTGTGGAGGAGGAGCGCCTACAGAAAGAGAAGGCCAAGGCCCTGGAGGAGAAGAAACGACTGAAGAAGATCAACGACTACAAAGTCATGTGGCCAACCATGGAAGAGCCCATCGTCAGCATCCGGGTGGGCAAGATCATGGACACGGTTAGTGAAATGTGCGCCGACATGATGGGTGACATGATGAGTGTCGGCTCTTTTTGTGGCAAGAAAATGCGCCGCGGCTACGCCGTCGACGGCACCAGAAGATGAACCCTAAATTTTGCCGAGGAATTCAAAGAAGATTAAAATTGTTACCAATTTTTCAATTTTACTTCTTCGTGTTTGTTGAATTCGACTGCTTTTTCCTTGTGCTTCTGTTTTCTATTAACTTATTTTGTTTTTATTCGTAAATATCGAGAGAATTATTGAATGATAAATTAATACATATTGTTGCTGATTGTTGCTCACCGTCCAATGCAATGTAATGTGTTCGTTCCGTATGTATTTCTAATTGCCCCGTCAATTAGTATTTACACTTGGACTTGGATTTGGACTTGAACGTGAACGTGAATTTCACTTGTACAATTAATTACATTATAATTTATGAAAAATGATAATTGGGGTGTCCCATGTTAATGCTAATGAGAGAATTCATGTACAAAATGTGAAATGACAAGTATATTATAAAAGTGCGAGAGAAATTGAAGAAAATCTTGTGAATTTTGAATACCTAATATCTGCATCTTATTCCAACTGTGTGATTAGCTTCTCCTCCTTGTATACATTTTACAATCTTTCCTTGAGTAACCTCTGCTCTGGGCCAACAAAAAAGGGAAAAGAGATTTTTGCACGAAAAAAGGGAAAAAATTTGGAAGAACCTGAAATGAATTTATTCATTTGTTCATCCATTCATTCATTCATTCATTCATTCATTAAATCTTCCATTCACTCACTTTTTATTATGCTTCATATATATGTGATCACTTGTGATATCATTATCATTGTTATTATGTGTGCATCGTGATGATTTACATTAACACTGTGTATGTATGTGCATAGCTATTACGAAAAACTCTTGTTTTTACAGCATCTCACATGCCTGTAATGAGACGAGGAAAGGAAAAGGGAAATGAGAAAGTTAATGTTTACAAAATTACGTAGTTTTCCAACGCTTCCAATATCCAACTCATACACCGCTTAATATGTGAGTAATATGTAAGTAGTAAGCAAGCAGTATTTGAATTGATTTGCTTTGATTTGATCTGACTTCTTGGCAAACGCACGTCATTGATCAAAACTGGTTTTGCCTTCCTACTCTACAGATATGTGTGTATTGTGTATGTAGTGTGTACTCCAGTAACAATAGTGTACAATTTTGCAAGGAAAAACAATAGCAGCTGCAACTACAACAGTAACAATAACAACAACAAAAATTACAGCATCAATGCATTATGCACACCAGTTTCACTAGAGCAGGATTAGCAGCTGATTCGCCCGGAAAACTTCGTTTATAGATAATATCTATGTAGTTGCATGCAATAAGTGATAAAAGAGTTTAAAAATAAATAAATTTTAAATCGCACCTTTACTCACTTAATTTTTTCAAACTTGACCACATTACCCATCACATTCGCATTGGGTAATCTTTGAGATACTTCAACGCCACTCGAGATATTCGATGTAATGTTGCAATGCAAAAATACAATAGTTCGCTTTCTGTAGCAGTTTGTCCCCGAAAATCACAGCAACGGCCTTGAGTGGCGTCGAAATTACACAAATTGTACAGAGCAAGAATGAGATGCGTTATGTGGTATGGTAAGTTGTAGTTAAAAGCTGCAACTTCTTTCTGGTTCCACAGTACATGCATGTTTGGCAGTTTTGAGCAATTTGTACATTTTAAATTTTATAAAATAACAAATTTTTAAATTCTCTTATCCTTCAACCTGGTTTTGACTTGCGTTGTTCCATTATAATCTATGCATGAAAAGTAGGTAGGTAGTACAGGGTAAGAATTTGAAAAATTTTCACGTGAAAAAGGCGAGGTGTGAACTATCCGTAGACAAAGAAAAAATGTCTTTTTATGGAATTTTGTTCATTGTATTCCATTATTTATTCAAAATTAGGGTAGTTAGATAGATACATATGTCACTGTTGTAAATTATTAAGGATCCAAGAACATTTTACTAGGCTATTACTACGCTGAGCGGACTATAGCTGACGCTGAAATAATTGGAAATCAACCAATCTAGACTCAATTCCTGTAACAACGATGCAGCTTATAGACTTTGAACTTTATTGGCTATTTACCAACTGTTCAAATATTCCTTGGCGAAGCTCCGGCGTCAGACTTCTTCCGGGAATGGTTTTGTTTCATGTGCAGGCTCAACTGGCTGGAACTTTTTCCGCGGAACGGACAACTCGGGCAAGGATACGGAGCTTCGCCCGTATGACAACGGATGTGTACACAAAGATTTGCCTTGTGATTGCATTTATAGGAACAGAAAGGACATTTAAAGGGCTTCTCCACACAATGAATCGCCTCGTGCTTCGTCATGTTGGACTTCAACTTTGCTCTGTAGGCGCAGGAAGGAAAAGAGCAAGCAAAGTCCTTGTAATCTACATGCACTTTCATATGCTCAGTTAAATTTGATTTTGCTTTCGCCGAGTAGCTGCAATTTGATTCGGGACACTTAAACAATTTTAACGTTGAGTGCACATCATTGTGGTGTTTCTTTATATTACTCATCCGTTTAGATCGAAAGGTGCAGAGGTCACATGAAAAAGGTTTGACCTCTGAGTGAACAAGCTGGTGCTGCTTTAAATGAACCCTTTGATTAAAGGCAGATTTGCAGTTCGGATGCTGACATTTGAACGGCTTTAGCAATAAATGCACAGCCTCGTGATGGCTTTTAATATTCCGTTTTGTGTTACTCCTGTAGGGACAGAGGTCGCATGAAAAATTTTTATGTTCTGAGTGAGTCTGCAAATGAGCATTTAGATTCCACTTCCTTACAGTTTTGTAGGGGCACTTTGGGCATTTGAGCTTTTTCAAACTTTCATCATCTTTTTTGTGTACCCAGTTGAGATGCCGCCTACGTTCACTCACACTGCTGAATGCTTTATTGCAATTTGGCCATCCACATTTGTAGGGCCGCTCCTTGGTGTGGCTTCGAATGTGTCGGTTGAGATCTTGTTTGAAATTGGTGACATATTTGCAGAAGGAGCATTTAAAGTCCTTTCTTATCAAATGAATCTTTCTGTGTTGGTTTAGATTGTCCTTGCGAACGAATTCCTTTTGGCAATATTCACAGCGGTGGCCCGTTGTTGTTGCTGCTGTGAACTTTGACGTCGAGTCCATTTCAAATCAGCTATGATATTTCTGTGCTGCCAATTAGAAAGATGCGAAAAAACTAGATTAGAAATTTTCCAAAAGCTTGTGTATATTTACGGAATTTGTACTGAGTTTCGAACGCAAACGTACTTTATGTAATGTGCATGTACGCACATGCATGCAAAGGTCCAGCTTCAAACTATGTATGTACCGTAGATTCGGAATTAGCTTCGCTGCGGCACTATTAAAATACTTTCCATGGTACTGCGAAGCTATTGAAAGTTGCGTCACTATTGAGTGCTGTGAAGCTATTGAAGCCCCCCAATACATTGTATGTACATAAGTACTTATTTATTTCCTACACACGAGATAAGCTCAACGAGAGAGAGAGAGAGAAGAGAGAGAATCGATAATCGAGAAATCGTAAAACGTCTCTCGTTTTAACTTCAAAATTTTAATTATTTAAGCAACTGTTTTAGTATGAACAACATATTCATAACATTCTCATGTATCCTCTATTAATTTAATTCTGCTTTTGTTCAAATTGAGCTTCAATTAAGTGAGATCAACACGATTCAATTAGAACAATACAAGGAAACAGCAAAAAACACTCGAGGAGCATTAGCTTAAATTGTCATTAAGGATGATCCTTTTTGTTTCCAAATTTAATGTTGGTTTCTAAAAGTCTATAAAGTAACGTAAATAATGCCTGGATGTTAAAAAATTGAAATCTGTCAAGTTTTAATGGAGCACTTAATAAAACGGTCGGACAATATATTTTTTATTATTAATTATTAATCCACGTCTTCGAGGAGGATGTTCATTTTAATTAACTGCTCTTATAAAACCTAACCAATTTCAATTTTGAAAAATCCAGCCACTATGTCCGTTTAATAGTAGACTTTTAGAGACCAACATTTAATTTGGAAACGAAAAGGAACTTTGGTGACAATTAAAGTTGATGCTCCTGGAGTGTTTTTGCTGTCTCCTTGTGTTGCTCACTTTAAATCGTCTTAATCTAACATAATTGAAGTTCAATTTGAACAAAATAAAGACTGACATTTATTATTGGACACATGACAGTGCAACGAATAAGTTTTTATATTTAAAAATTGCTTAATTTAAATTGTGAAATTAAAATGAAAGAAGTTTTGACACTTCTCTCCTTTCCTTCCTCGAGCCGAGAGTTGACGAGTACGACAGTAATAATGAATGGGGGATGCGAAGCTATTGAAAGCTGCGATACTATTTCAGTGTTTTCCCCTAGTACTGCGTCACTATTGAAAGTTGCGAAGCTATTGAGGGTTGCGACACTAATTCCGAATCTACGGTATGTACAAGTCAATACAAATATTGTTTGTTCACCATAGGCTTGATTTTAAATTCCACGCCTTACATGCCGCTTGGACGCCGCTTGGAAATTTTGAGGCTGAAACCATCGCCACTAGCAAAGTAGTAAGTTTTATAGCTTGTCCAAAAGCAATGCATGCGGCTTATAAAATAACTAAAACCCCTCAAGTTGCCAAAATGTATAAGAACTAAGAAAGTATTCATTATTTTATCGAATTACATGTAAATTTTTGTCACCGTCACCATGGTAACTGAAAAATCAAACTGTAAATAAGCACCGTTAGTAGAAAAATCGACTGATACGTTAGCAAAACTAGACAGCATAATAAGGAAATATCGGACGAATGTCAAAAGGTGATTACAAACTACAAACAGGTATTTTCGTTTCGGTATTTACTTATAATGACGAGTATGAACAATGTACAGTAGGCAATAAAAAGCGTGTCGACAAGTCACTGACTTGAAGGTCGCAGAAGTTTAACATTTTTGCCAAGAAATGGAGTAGAAGAATAAATTTCAGCTTACAGCTGCAAATTTTCTAAAAACCAATTTTTTATAACAGAGTTTTAATTGTAAGGAAGAAGCAAAGAAGTTTTGGTCTACGGTATACAGGATTTTTAGCTGACTGTTAGATTTTATCGGTCATACATATTCAAGTGAAGCTCTAATCCGTTGAAGGCTATCTTCTGCGACTAAATGGCTGAATTGCATAACAGAAAAAGTTTTGCATTGTGAGCTTCAACTCTTGTATCCGCAGCCATATGTTTATTTGACTGGTCGGCGTCAAAGTCTCTCGTGTTTTGCATTGGATCAAGAGTTTAGCACAAAAGATTTCGAGCCGACATTGGGCCCAACAACCCAAAATCTGGACGCCGTTTGGAAGCTTTAAGGTGGAAAGTCTCGACTCCAAGTAGAAGCTGATTTAGGTTTTCCTTTGTATATGAGTGACACTCAACTGCACGAGCAATGTACGTAGTTACAGCAGTGGCAAAACTCTAACGTCAAGAAAAGTTAAAAGTCGTCTCGTGTACTCCTCATTTCAAGCTCATTTTATTTGACTTCAAGCACGAGAACTCGTGTGGAAATTGTCTTTTGTCAACCCACGCAAATTTTAATTGCGGAGCAGCTAAAAACCGAATAACCAACAGCCGCTCTGAATTTTCCATCAACCTCACGAGTCTACTAGACATACATAAATACTTGGGTAGTTTGTATATTGTACATTGATTAGAATTTAATTTCCTCTCTCTGTCTGTTTATTTATCGTCCAAGATAAATAGATAGAGTTCCTCATGCTCACTTCTGAGTAAGCAATTAAAGTTCCTATTTGTGTACTATTACTCAACAACTCTGATACCTATACAGGGGATCGAATGTGAAGAATTTTGCTTGTATTTACAAGTATTTATAAACATGTGGCTGTTAAAACAGGGAAAATTTGACGAAAAGTCCGTGACCTGTACAGTTCAATGGAATAAAGATTAACGGTCACTTAAAAAAATTATTAGACAATTTTTAATAATTTTTAAACCCCTGTCATTGAAACAAACGTTGCCCCTTTTTTTGGACACACCTGTACGTACGGATTTAGTATTTCCGGAATTTGCCTAGTCTTTTGTTCATTCCATATTGTGCTCCATGTGTACAGTGTACAGTTTATTTAATCTATTGACTATTGATACAGCGGTTAAACTCCATAAACACTTGTTTGCGGTCGCCAAAACTGTGATTAAAATTTCAGGAGGAATTCCTCGTCCGAAGGTCAACTGTTACACAAGTAGTTAACATTCTAAGTATATGTACAAGTAAATTAAGTCTAACCTAAGTTAAACCTCCGCCCTCGGCAACATTTCATACATTTTCGCATAACAAGCAAGAAATTAAAATACAATAAACGACATTCAAGCAAAGAACTGGAGAAATTTTGTTGGGGCTCGAATTTTTTTAATGCTGCTAAAATGTCGTTTTTGGGTCATTTGTCACTTTTTCACGTCATCCTTGTTTTCTCCACGTCTTTGGTCATTGGTGGTAAAATTCAAATTCAAGGGCAACTTAAAACTTTCAATTCCAATTTCCCTGTCGAAAATCCGCTGTTTTCATCTCTGGTGGAAAACTGGCTAGCAAAGGTTGCGCTTTATCATTATAGCAGCTGTAATTTTGTTCATCTCCATGACGACGACGACGGAAATTTGAATTCCCCTGTGAATTTTGATCCGTTTCGGTTCATTTTGTTGCTTGCAAAACTAAACGTGGACTTTTATAATATCAACATGGACAAAATTCAAAGCAATTTTAATGAAACTTCAATTTTGGGACCTACTGCGGTAAAAAGTGGTGGTGATTTTTTCAAAGCGTCCAGTTTTGGAGGGTTGGGAAAACTTCACAAAAATTGCACTCTTGTAATTGTCCAAATTCTCAAGGTGCCAAATTTACCGGATCATTTTTTCACCAACCTTTTTGAGCTCCTCACGCCGATACAGAATGAAATTGCGCGGAAGGACGAGGATCACTTTGTTTTTCTCAGTGAAAATGAGAGTGTCACCCGGCAAATTCTTTTTTCTCGGGAATTCGGCGCCAAAATCAAGTTCAAGGCGGTGATTTCGACCGTGAAGCAAAAAACTGCTGCTTTAGATTTGAAAATGAGCACAGTTTGTTTTTTCTGTGACGATGGGCTGCCAAAATTAATTACCAAAATTTACACCGTGGAAAATTCGGATCCGAATTTCATGCAAATTCCTTCAAAATCTGAAATGTTTCCTGACTATGTTCAAAATTTTAACGGCTTCAAAATGATCGCATCCTCGTCCGTCCGAACAACGCAAAGGATTCAGCTGGCCATTGACAAAAATGGAGAGTATCACGCAAAACGGGGGCTCTACACCATCATTCTTCGGGAAATGGGGGAACGGTTCAATTTCTCTACCAAAATAATTGCGGGCCTTGGAAACGGCGGGACGGGGATGCGCCTAAAAAATGGGAGTTGGTTCGGCGCCGCTGGAGACGTTCTTCGCGGCAACGCGCACATCGGCATGGTGTGCGCGCAGACTTTTCAGCGGAATAAAGTCATTGGGTTCACCTTTTCGCTCAACTACGAGTGGATAACTTTTACCACCGGGCAGCCGCAGCCGAACATCACGTGGCGCGCCATCTTTCGCCCTTTTAGCAAAGTCATGTGGACGATGATTCAACTGTCGGTGTGCGGCGCCCTGGTCGGCTTCATTTTTATGGTGAAGCTCTCCCAAAAAATGGATCCCAACGATCCCACTGCAGCTACTTGGACACTGTTGAACATACATTCTTACGTGATTGGGTCCCTGCTGGATCAAAGTGATTTTCACGAGTCAAAAAGGCGCGAAAATTTGAATTCCTATTCAAATTCTGTTACGCCGCTACGCTTCATGGGCGGGGTCTGGCTACTATTTAGCCTCATCATCAGCACCATCTACCGGTCGAAAATTTTGGAGATCCTCCTCTTTCCGGATCTGACGAAAATCCCGCAAAATTTTGACGAGCTCGTAGCCTTCCCGGAGTTTACGTGGGGACTGCAATATCTTGCCGGAGCAGCTTATGCCATCATTGCATCATCCACGGACAAAACCTATGTTCGGATTTTCCAACAGATGGAGCTGATCAATGATGCCCACCGATGTTTTTCCAAGGCGGCGGGTTCTCCCAACTTTGCCTGCATTTCGTGGCAGAGCATCGCCGAATACAATTTGCACCGCAACTTTACGGATCGGAAAGCAAAGATATCGGGCAAGAGTCCGCTGAAAGAGGCGCCATCTTTTACCTATTTTATACCCTGCGGGTGGACTTTGGAGAAGCGCGCCATTTTCAAACCCAGCTTTGACAGCGTCCTCCACCGCGCTCATGTCACGGGGTTGATCATGCAGTGGGAGGAACGGGACTGGGCACAAGTGAGAACGATGCGTTTTGAGTGGGAGAAAGGCGAGAAAAAACGAATAAAAAAACAAAAAAAGATGAAGGACGGAGACGAAACCGACGAGGGGAGTGAAGAAGATCACGCCAACCAGGGAGTTAGCAAACTTACCATAAACCACTTAAAGGGCTCCTTTTTCCTACTTTTTTTCTGTCTATTCATTTCCTCGACGTCATTTGGTGTGGAGTTTTTTCTAGACTTTTGCAAATCAAAATTGTATAAACCTTTACTAGTTTGGAAAAGGTCGAAAATGAAGGCGGACCAGAACAAAAATATAATTCATAGCAATAGTAACATCAACGGGGTCGAAATGGATTTCCTGTAAATATATGTTTAGTTACCAACAAGATTTTAGCGCGTTATGTTACGGGTTGTTGTAATATTGTTGATGAATTTTAGAAACTTGCGAGCTTTTGCTCTATTTTTCGTCAGAAGTAAAAAACAAGTTGCATGCTACACTCGTAGTATGCATGTAGCCTTGTGTCTATTTTACTGACCGGCGTCTATTCATTACGATAATGGGCGCATCAACTTATTCTGTAAGACACCATCGCATCGAGCATTAAAGAGACACTGCTTACTGCTTACCTATTGTATAATACCTTAGTACTTGACATAAAAAGTTTTCAGCGCTCTTTAATGTTTGTAGCGGCTTGTTGCAATTAGTCAAAATATTATTTTGGAAAATTTGATCAAAATTGATTAATTTTAGACAAAAAACGTGTCCGCATTTCAAGAGGCTTTCGGACAACTTTTTTTTCCAGCGGTAGATTGAAAGGTTGAAGTAGCATTTGATTTCAGTTTTTGCGCTTATTTTAACATTTTTGTGGCCATAGTAACATAAAATTACATCCTTAGATTCCCATAGGAACCAGTACAAGTGACAACACTTTGAAGCCGTTTGGAGATTTTGATGCCGAAACATTTTGTTTAAAAATGGTAGATGAGGGAGTTCCTTGATAAAATAGTGGAATCTCTGAACGTGCTCTTGATACCCACAACGGAGACGGGACCGCTTTGGACAAAAGAGGTTCTAATTTTTCGTTTTTTCCCATTGTTGAAATTTTATTTTTGCCAAAATAAGTATGAACGTAAATGAGGATTTTGGGGCTTACACGAGGTAAAAGTTCTTGGTTGTACATTGTACTTACGCTGAAGCGACGGATTGGGAAAATACAAAATTGTATTTTTGTCATCGCCTCTACGTCCAGTCTGCTGTACTTATTACTGGAAACTTTTACCCAACGGGGGTAAACTAATGCTCGGCATATTTTAAAGCCCTGTCTTACAGCGTAATGTGTAATGCCTTATATTACATAATATAAAAAGTTGTTCTTTTACTATTTTTTCACTAAAAATCAATATTCAAGATGTTAATCTTTAAATATGGCATCAAATTGGTAGGTGTAGTTTGCACAGGTTTAGAACGATGAACAACATTGTAAAGGATAAACTTTGTCCAGCAGCCGCCTTACTGGGATTGCCTGACTCCAAAGTCAACACTGGTAAGTAAAGCAACAGTAAAAAGCAGAATTACATCAAAACCACAATACACATGAATTTAAAATCATTCGAATTCAAAAACAAATTCATGAGTTCATAACAAGTTCATACCGAGATCGTCATAAAGTTTATCCTGAGAAAATATGCAAATCTCATTCATCAAAAATTAGCCAGTGAAACAACAGGGAATGCAACATGGCGGGAGAAACGTGTTTCCTATTTTTATCTGGGCATTAAATTTAAAGTTTAAAACTGCTACATAGTCAAACTTACTTGCCTCATGAATCCACCTGGTGTAAAACCTAACGTTGGTAAACACACTTAATGGCCTCTCGCCTCCACAGTCCTTGCCAAACGAGGTAATTCCGATCAAAAGGGGGCTTGGAGACGGAAAGGTCATGAAAGCCGGGCCGCCACTGTCACCTACAAATTTTCGCAATTAACCCAAAATCACGTAAATTGAAAAAATGAAACAAGTTGTATGTACCTACCGTAACAAGTACCCCTGCCCGAAAGCGGGCTTACAGCGCAGATTGGCTCATCTAGCCCGTTAAGTTCCCAAGAAGCATATTTGGTGCATTCTACTACCGGCAGCTCCACCTTTTGTAAGATGCTCGGGTAACCAAATTGATATACATTTGTATAGGAATTTATCCCCCAGCCCGTCGCAGTAACGTTGACCCCTGGGCACAAAAAATCAAAGCTTGTTTTATGCACTCAATTTTTGTATGTTTTACTTATTGTTGTAAAGTCTGGATATTTAAAAATATGTATTTACGTATTTGGAGCACCTGTTAGGTTTTGAGGAGCTTCGTGGTTGCTTGGTGGAAAATCCTGGGCTGAAGAAACACCCGGGA
>JAQIVE010004674.1:0-14173 GCA_034698285.1 Sminthurinus bimaculatus | reverse complement strand
CTGCGGCACCTCTAAACATCAACCGATCGGGACCAAATTTTAACTGTGGTTGTAGTGATCCAAAAGGAACGCTATGGTGAGTTTGCTGGTTAACTTTTCACTTCTTTGTCTTTTTTGAAATCATCTAATGTACAACGTACGACTGTCATGTACCACACACACATTTAGAATGTGGAAAAACAACTTGCAAACAGTCGGAGAACTCAATATGAATCCGTAGTAGTAGTAGTAGTAGTGTAATGTACAATCCAATCTGTTTCCACGTGACAACCCATATAAGCATACACTCACGTTTGAGAAAATAAATTGCAAGTCTGATTTCACCAAAAGCCAAAAGCTCATTTCCATATTTCACATTTTGTTCAAAAATAATATTGTAATATCATGGTCGATTTCCCGCAATAATTTGAAAATGACTTTTAATCCCAGAATTTTTCTCTCCTGCAATAAAGTTGAGGTTAATCAAAAATCAAAGTTAACATTTTTCGTCTCCTTGGAGATGCTCGAGTATCAACTCAAGTCGCCACTTTATTATTCCTTGATTACTTTATTTTTTTAAATTTTGTAATTTTCTGTACTATCAACAAAATTAAAATAACTGTTTCCTTCCAAAGTTTGACTTTCTGACTACTCCTTGACTGATTCATGATATGATGAGTAACCAAGGAAACAGGAAGACAGAAGGCAGACAAGGATTCGGAAATAATTGAAATTTTAACGAGGGATTTATTCCACGTTCAGATATACATAAAGACTTGACTAGACTACATACATAGACTAGGCTAGAAGAAGCCCAGACAAAGCAAACTAAAGCAAAGAAAACCCGGTCGCAACCGCAACAACAATACACTTTGGCAATACACTTTTCCCCACTTGAGCACTTTTATCCTTTATTAGACCACCGCCGTCGAGTTGAGTGGAATGAAAATGAAAGAAATGAGAAAGAAAGGCGAAGAAACTAATTTAGTTGTTGACTGGCGTTCTCAAATTGTCATTGTGGCAAGTCATGAGTGCGAGTAGTAGTGGTAGTTGGTAGTGGTGTGAGAAGGCAACTCAAGGAGCGACTTGGGACTTGGGAGTCAACGTCAGCAGTCAGCCGTCAGCTCACTATATATCTATAGCACTACTACTAGCACACTTACGATTAGACTAGCAGCAGCAAAAGTAGGTAAGTAAAGTATCGAATAATACTTTTTTCCTCCACTCACTCTGGCACTCTGATAACATCAAGAATCAAGAATCATTGAAAACAGGAAGAATCCCTGCTGGCGAGAGATTTGTGTGTGTATGTATATTCTCTGTGTATGTAGTATGTATGTATATATCCGTAGGACGGATGAAGAAAAGATTAAAGATGAAAGGAGTTGGAAAAGAGTAGGAGATTGACAATCGAAAGTTGACGATTGCCTAAAAATAAAGAAGACGAAATCGCCGAGTAATGATAATGGTTGCCGATTCAATTCAATTCAATAACACCATCCGTATACAAACAAATCCAACCAAACGGACACAATCCAAGTCCATCCTCCAACTTTTTTCCCTTTTCACGGCGATTTCCAATGAAATAACAAATAATGAGCCCTGAAAATTAGTTGGAGCCTTGACCAATCTCCAATCTCTATGCAATCCCATCGCTAATGATAATAAATCAAACACTACAAAAAGGTACTACAAAATCAGAATGGCTGTTTACTCAACTCGCATGGCTGAGATAAAAGGAATTGAAAATGAAAATTAATAAATCTCCTAATCTAATAACAATTAGCAGACATCATGTCGATTTTCTATTTTTATAACATTATGTTGTATTATTTGCAAAATGCAATTAAATCAAAGCAAACATGCAGAAAATCCGAGCAAGTCTTCAACAGACAATAAAGTATGATGACAAACCGGGATAAAAGATAAAACTCACAAACTTCAGAGCGACTAATATGATGCGACGAGGATTATTTCTGAGAAACTAAAACCACAGAAACTCAAATCCAAATTCAAAACCAGGATCTAAAGAGAAATCCAATGTTGTTGTTGTTGTTCTTGTACTCGTATTTTCTATGAAACCTCACAAGGCATGCCATCGCGAGGAATCTCAAGGATCACAGGGAAACAGAACCAGTGTCATGACAACGAAAATCAACATCCAGCTTCCAACCTTGTATTATATTTTGCACAGTTTTTCAATCCCTTTTGTTTTTCTGATACATAACTATTTGTACCCGTTTTGCAATGATGTTGATGCTGATGTTGTCCTTGTTTCCATCTCTATCTCTGTCCTTGTCATCAAACAGGGAGCGCATTAGTGGGCAGAAACAGAACAGAGAGAGAGAGAAATAGAGAACAAACAGAAAAAAAGGAAGCAGCCAACCAACTGCTGCTCTTATTATGTTTTTGTTCTGCTCTTCGCTTGCTTTTTCTTTATCTCGCCTCTCCCCTCCAATTTTCTTTCGACTTTTTTAAGTACTTTTAGAATAAACGAGGAAGACGGAGAAAGGGAATGAAATGATGGTTGTCAGGGAAATGGACTCGTTTTACTTTCTCTCACTCCTCCCGCTTTTTCTTCATATAATCCTGCTTTTTGTCTGAAATGACTTTCTCCATCCCCTTTCACCTCGATCACTTCCTTTCACTTGACTCGACTCTGCTAAGTCCAACTCTGCTCAGCAAACAGAAAAAAACACATCACCAAGTTATTGCCGGGAAAACATGAGAATGGTGGGGAGATGAAGGTGAAAAACAAGGCTCTCCTCGCTCTGTCGATGATGGGGGAGCTTCCCAACCAAGTTGAATCCTCAACATTTATTTGGTTCAACTGTGTAGCTGTGTACAAGGCCAAGGAACAAGGCAGGCAATCCCACAAAAAGGCACTAAAAATGTATTTTCTCGAGGCGTCGAAAAAGTACTGTATTAGCCTTAAGTTGTGCACTCCGACTTTCTAATGTCAACCCAAAAGTATGGATGTACATACGTATCAAGGCTCCCAAGTCTTTGCAATGCACTCAGTGCTAATACTAGCAATAATAATAATAATGATAAAAGTCAGTTTTCATTCAAAAAAGTGCTACTGTATTAAGATTTCTACCGTATTTTCCAAGTTAAAGAATCCAGGTTTCTATTACACTTCTTTTTTTTAAACAAGATTTCAAAATTACCCCTACACCAAAAAAGTCGATTTGATATCCTTGAAAATCACTTTGTTCTTCCCAAAAGAAAATAGATATTTCACAAAATTGCATCTTGGAACCTGGATGAGACGGCGACCAAAAGTATGTATATGTAAGATCATGGAGCCAACCATCAAAAAACATGAAATATTTATTACATACGAGTGCACCAGGGAAATTTATGCGGAAGAAAAATAATAGATAATGGAATTTGGATCTCCACCATGTTATATGTTATGTACCCACATTTTGAAAAGGAGCAAATTTTTCGAGAGTGAACATTAGATTGGCATTAGACGTATGTACTAACACAGATACATGCATGAGCATCAAACATTAGTCATGTATGCTATGCGATGTAACTAATATGTACATAAGCCAGTGAAATGGAAAACCAGCCAAGACGAGATTGTTGGTTGTTTGCTTGCTTCCTTCCAAGAAGTGAAACACATTTTGGAAATGCGAGATCAGACCAGACACATTACCCAAAAGCCGGAGCTTTCCTCTTCAGCTCTCTTGTATATACATTATATATATACATATGCATGAAGCAAGCACTACACTCTACATACGTACGTACTTTTTTTTCAAACCTGGAGTAAAACACAGAATTCCGACCTCCATACCATGCAAAAGAGCTTTTGCATTATCAAGCCTTTTTACTCATACTCTATTGCATTTTCCTTCCTGCTTTATTCCTTTTTGTCTCGTGAAAAATTCTCCATCACTATGTATGAATAAGTCCATCCAAGTCCAAGTATCTAGATACATGGTAAAGTCCATAAGTACAGCTCGAGAAAATATTCATGGAGCTCCATATTCCATACTCCATACATGGAAGGGGGGATAGCAAGCTGGAAAAAGTAGAGTAGGAAGGCTGTAGTTGCATGATAAAGTGAAGCAAGAGACAAGGGAAAATTCCCCGTCTCAAAAAGTGGAAAAAATGAAGGAGTAAATACCATTAAAAATACGAGCAAGGAAGGAGGGAAACGGAGAAAGCTACTTCATACTTGCTCCTTAAAATAAGCAAGCAAATGTCTTGCTCTTGAGAAAATGTATCAGCTATCCTTTCCCCTCTATGGCTATAGCTATGTATGAGCTTTACTCCCAGACAAGTCAAATACATGGTACACAGAAATGCTAGAGAACATGGGGAAAAGGAAGCAAGAGTAGAGTACATGCACAGAACAGAAAGATGCACTTGAACAATAGGAAGAAGAAGTATGATCATATATCCGGTAAATATGTTGTCCTCGACTCTCTTGGTCTCTGCGTCCTTTGATGAATCCTCCAAACAAAGAACCGACACTGACACCACCGTCCCTGCCAACACAAATAACCAACGCCAACCGCAACCCCCAAGCCAAAGCCAGTCACAGTCTGATCCATCCTCATCATCCATTACAACATAGCGTAACATATGTACAAACTAGAGTACTCGCCTCGTCACCGTCTTGGTCTTATTCTTCACTTCGCACCACCTACACACAAATAGTATGTTCATCTCCATCTTCATCTCCTTTCCCTGTTCTTTCAACATATCAGCGAGTTCTAATGTATGTAATACGAACAATGTTTCTTGTTGCTCGGTCGAGTGGAGAGAGACAAAAAGACAGAGAGAAATGGAAAACGGCTCAAGTCTGAAGTGGAGTGACAGACCAAATGACAGTGACACCACGTGAACACGGAGTGCGAACTTTCGACGCGTCTAAATCCTCCGAGTGTAAGAGTGTATGATGTCACCTAATAAAAGAACTCGGTAATGATGATAATAATAACAATAATAATAATATAGCGTAAAGAAAAAAGGACTACCGAAAGTATGCGGCATTTTTTTGCGCCATCCCTCAGTAGTTTTCGTTTTATCAAAGGATCAACACTGCACTATCATCATTTTATGTGAGTATTGTATATTTTCTGGGTAAAAGGAGAGAGCTGGAGTATGTTGCATAAATTTACTCTTTGCACTACATTCTGTTTTATTGAATTGCCGTGCTGCTTGATATACGTGACCATGATATGATATAATATGATACGGTATGACGTAAAGCTGTCGTCGACATCGTCAGCTCAAAACAGTCAACCATCAACAGCAATTTCATGTAATGACGAGCGCCTTCTCTATCATACTGCACTATGTATAATGTATATGTACGTTACATTGCAAGTCAGCCACCATTATTGCGTCGAGTATATTATGACAGTTTAAGCCCCGTCATTATTTTGTTGTGTGTGAACTTTCATATCCTGCTCCAAATGAGGCCACTTTTCAGATTTCTCAGATTTAAACACTCCATCAAAACGTCGGACAACAGTTTTTCTTGGAAAACAATCTTGAGCTCTCGATTTTCTCAAAACTTTTGAGAAGACATGTTGTGTGAATCTCGTTAAAATTACACAAAATCTTTTGCTGACGATGTCCAGTGAAATATTTAGCTTCAATTTTCTATGACATATATAGATACACTAAAAGCAGTTGAGTAAAATAACGAAATTTACTTTTAATATAATTTGATTTTTTGTATTCACACCAGCAAAAAATGATCTCTGACATTACCGAATGTTACACTTAACTTTTGATGTTACTTGGAATTACTGCCTACGAGGGAAAACGATTACAACTATGAGTAAAGTATTCAACTCTTTCATTCCGCTTCACATCTCAATCTCAACACAGCCTAGTCTCCTCCCGTTTTTCACACCAACTAACGCTAAAAGTACATATGTACAACAAGCGCTGTCGGTCAAACGTTTGCAGTTGCACACTTACATATGGAGCATTCTTTACATTCTACACAGAAATATTTTGTTGTACACTGTATATAATCGCTGCATGTTTCTTCAGAATACTTTCGCCTGGTGAAAACTCTTTTCTCGCCTCCCCTCTTGCAAAAACTTGCAATTTAAAATACCGATGGAAAAACACGCGTTCCCTCATTCTATTAATTCCATAATCTTTTCATAAAGTCTGGCTCGTCAACTCCCGACCAAAACCAACTCCCTGACTTGGCTGCGGGAAAGTTTTCAAGTAAATTTTCTACAATGCGTATAAATATACAAATAGAGTGCATAGTAGATACATACATAATATAATGTAGTATGTAGTTTACAAAGTTGAAAATTCTTTATTGGGCTCACAGCCATTGGAAACTTTTGAGTCAAGTTGTTACGGAAATGGAAAGTGAAAAAGGGAGACGCTTGTTTCCTTGTTCCCCCCTCTAGTCATGACATGACTTTGTACATTGTACACGTATATCTATCAGACACGAGTGAACGTGTATATCGTATATGTATGTATGTAGTTGTATGGTATATTTTGAAAATATATGTATATAAATTGTAAGTGGAGGCTCACAGCGTTTGTTTTCATTTTCCTGTGAATGAAAGGCGACGAGACTGGCCTTGACAAGGGAAGGCAACACAACACAACACGACGGACAGCAAGAAAAGTGAATATTGTAAAGCAGCAGCTGCAAAAGCACCAAGATTGTCTAGAAATACAAATGCAACGAAAGAGGAGTAGGGCATGGGCGAGAAGAAGAGAGAAAGAGCAACATAGCAGCATACTTGTAGATAGAAGGAGGCCGTTTTTTGCATTCATTATGCATTATGAGCTCATAGTCCAACTTTTCCGTTACATTTAACTCCTAAGAAACACCTTTGTTTTTAACTTTGACTATTAGCTGCACAAACCATGCATACATAGTGGCATAATATGACGTGTTTTCCTTATAACTTTTCAGCCACCGGCTTATACAATATTACCCCGCTTTCATTTTATCATGTATATGGTATAAGTTATAACTAGAAAAATTCGGTAAGAATTTTAAGTATACAAAATATACTTTAAAAAGCATAGCACTATACATAATACACATACAAAGTTATATCCTTAAAACGAATACGAAGCAGTGACAAAATGTAAATGACAAGTGGAGAAAGAAAACCAAGGGAAAAGCACACACAGAGAATATAGAAGATGGAGAGCCTTGAGGATATTTATCTTGCTTAATTGGAAACGCGAGATTAGACCCAACTCTCGATGGGAGTCCAACTAACTACTACTACTACTACATTTTCTATCCATCTATTCCGTCATTCTCCGGTGTGCGAAAAACTTGATTTTTCTTTCATCTTCCCTCCTCCAACGTTTCTTTTACTTTCACTTCCCCTCTTTTTCCTTTCCGCTTTCTCGTCACTCACAAATCTCCCTAGTCTCCATATTGTGCGAAAAATAATACATAAAAGGCAGGATTTTTCCTTTTCCTTATTCCTCCCATTTTCTTTTCATTTCATATTGTAAAGCCAAAAATGTAAAAAGTTTTCCATCGATTCATACTTCCATACTTTTGTGTCGTTTTTTCAAAAATAATTTACGCTTCTTCTTTCAGAGTTCGGTATTCACGCAGATATGCTTAAAGGACGAAACATTTTATTAAAATTCAAAATATAAAAAAAGAAGATAAACGTAAGATGCAAAGGCTAATCACGAATGATGATGTTGACGATAAACGCCCTTAATCGCGTGTTACAAAATTCCCGGTAAACTGAAAGTAATTAACCAACAGATTTACACAAGATGTTGCGCTATGGTTTCGTCGTTGGAAACTATGTACAATGTACAAGGAACCATAGACGGGCCATAGTTTTTATGTGAACTATAAACTATAAATTACACGAAGCTTTTCTTTATTCTCTCCAACCAACCACCCACACAGCCACTCTATCTATTTGTATTAATTTTTTCCAATTAAACCACACAATACTTTGAAATCCTGTAATTAATTCTAAAACTACCATTATGTACACATTACACACATAGATAGACAACACAGCCTCGTCGTCTTCTTTAAAACAAGGATAAACCCTCTTCCTGATGTTTGTACAATGTACAGTGTACAGCCAACCTGTAAACAGTAAACAGGTACCCAATATACATAAATGCATGGTGTTATATAATATGCCTGGCCGAAGGATTTTAGTTTTATATTAGCAATTTGCTAGAGCTCTAAAAATGTGTGTGTGTACATACAACACAAAATACAAGCAGAGTGGAAGCTAACTATGTATACGACTACTTACATGAATACATGAAACATAGAATAGGAGGCGAAGAAGGCAATGAGGATTACATAAGGCGCGAGATAGAGAGAGAAAGTCTTCGCTTGCTCTACACTCGGTCTCATTAATCAGTAATGCCCATGACGCAGATTCTTAATCCCTTTAAAGTGGATTTACAATCTCAATCACCTCGCTCGCTCGAATTAGAAATGTAGACGCCACACTGTACAATATACAATATACAACATAAAACACAGCTCTTGGTTTACGCTTCGCATCAGACGCTGCATAAGATACACCAAACCAAACCAAACCCCGCCACGCCACGCTAGTGAACACTGAGCATCGGTGAACAGAACAGTGAGCGAAAAACCCAGCCCAAATACAACATACAACACACAGACACGGTATACACACACAAATAATATCTGTCGACCCAAAACCGACTACCCACAACTCATTTGTATGTGTGTTTGTGTGTTGTATGCCTGCAGGTCTGCTTAAGCGCGTATATATTGTATGTTGTCTGTGTTGTATATGTTTTCGCCTGACCTCCGCCTTACCTTCGTTTTCTCCATTTCAGTCATCTTCTCCCCATTGATTGGGCAGATTTTCTCGATTCCCCCGAGACACACGCACATCCTACATCGAAATCTTCTCTGTATAGTTTCAACCAACTGTGTACAATCTACACATTGTGTATACATTGAATGAAGTCTGTCTGTCTGTCTGTCTGCCCTTCCTTAATCCTTGGATTCTGCCACTCGTACAGACTACAGACCTCCTTTTTTTCTCCACCCTCTTTCCAATACTCAAGACTCAAGAAGAACAAAAAAAATTGGCACTGCAAAAAGACTGAGAAAAACGTTCCAATTTTCATGTTATCCCTTTTTTTGCAGATATTTCCGTCAACTGGGATTAGAGTTTCCAACAAAAAAGTACAATAAATCGAAATTGAGGTGCTGCATGAAAGAAAATGACGGCTAAAAAATGTTTATAAAATGCCCCAGTTTCTCCTTTAACCAAAAGTCGCTGCGGAACAAGGAAGTCAGCGGAAAACAATAAATGCCCCAGTAAATTAATAATCATGACCTTCGACTGTACAATATTATGTACCAGGTAGCATAAAACATGAGATACTTTCCATTTTTCTTGTTGTACATGCGAAAGTTATTGAAAAATAATTCAGATGGGCATGGGGATAGGAAATAGGGAGTGCTTCAAACATTTGAATGGAGTTTTGAATGTAAAATCAGGAACGTTCTATCTTTGGCTTCATATGAATCGAGTCAAATCAACAGATGAACATATACTACATATACGCAGATAGACACCTACAAGTACCGTGTATGGCACAATTGTACCCCATTTAAGGTATGGTTTTAGCTTTATAATATTAATGGGTGAAGTTAATACGGTGGAAATATGGTTGCAGAACGTACAGTTAGACACGTGTATTTGAATATGGAAGAAATTTACTTTCACTGCTCTAGAAAATCACAAGCATATACAATATACATCGTACATACATACATAGATGGGCAAAGGCAAACATCTGTTGATTTATTTGAATACGACCTTTGATCTCTTGCAATCTCCTCCCTCCCTTTGCTTCCCTTCTTTCTTTCACTTTCTCTCTCTCTCTCTCTGTATTTCTGCTCCTGTCACATTTCATTCCCATTACAAATTCCTACTTCGTATCTGAGTATCCATCTACATGTACGGTGCTTCCCAGCACATGAATGGGTAACTATGAATAAAATACAAAACATATGCGAATATATAAAATGGAGACGAACACGAATAAGACCTGGAATAGATGCACAAAACGTCCAAGTATGTACAGCAGCATGCATCAACTTGGAGAAGCAGCTGAGTGACTCCAATCGAATCAAATGCATTTCCATTTCCATCTTTGAAAAGGCATATATATATTGCATATCGCCATTCCTGGCCCCAAGAATAAAAACCAATTTTAACAGTCTTAAAGCATGCAGTAAAAAATGCCTTAAAATATGAATTCGAAGAACCCGGGCATTTTATTGCTACTTGAACCTTGAACATGTAGTTTCTTCAACGGGCATTCGAAAAATCAAAACAATTTTAAATGCTCCCACTTTCGCTTTCCAACTACGTGTGTGTGTACATATTTAGTAATTGAATCTCTAAATCGACAAAAAGTCATCAATGCCCTGGTATAAAGTCATTCGTTTGTAAGTTTCGTAATTAGAAATATTGTGGACCTGCCCATTACTCAAAGAGTCATATAGAAGCTCTTTGGAAGTTTTGTTTGTCTTTTTGTTTGCGCCAACATAAATACACAATATATGTGCGTCCTTCATCCTTTGTTCAGCTTGATGAGGACATCCTGCGACAAATATTTGCACGTGGATGTATTTAGAGTGTAGATGGATTGTATCGATATTTAAGTAGATAGTACATAAATAGATAGATCAACGAGTTTGTACATTGTACATGTATGTACGTAGATATGCATTTGGTGCCAACTTTCGTAATTTCCGTGGTTCCGTCTCTCACTTTGACTCAGACAGATGCAGACACACACACACACACAAACACAGACAATATGTATGTTGACAACATTCAAAGTAATATATATATACATATATAGAATATCTAGTTATGTACAATGGAGAGCCACTCGAGCGAGCTTTCATTTACTAATTAGATACACGGACTGCCACGCGAAAGGAATTATTGTTCAACATTCAATGGCAACGAGGCAACGACGGCAAAGCCAGGAGGAGAGTCAAACGTAACGTAAAGAGTAGTAAAGGAAAAACCAGAAACTTTTCTCCATGTTCAGTCAAACTTCAACTCAAACTCCGAAACTCTATATGTACGTATATGCTACATACATATATACGCTTGCCTATTTCATTCTCTATACAACATTCTACAGGCAAGGACTTGAACACAGTCTAATAATTAGTTACTAATATAATATAATACAGATGACAGGAAAAGGCCTTTGTAGAGAGCTGGAAAGAAGAATATAGAAGTATGCAAAAATGAGACTAACAGCAGTCATAATACATACATTTGTATGTACACTGTACAATGTACAAGTTGGACTTTGGATGAATGAAATTGAATCCTCAAAGGTTTCCCTTCAATTACGTCCTTTTTTCTCCTTCGCCTAACAAATTTTCCGTGTGTCGGGAATATTTTCAATTATTTCCCTGTCCTTTCAACGTACTCTATGCATGTATAATGTATAGGTAGCTATATACTGAATAGGAATCGTATTATGCCCACACACAAGATTAGTCTACATGGCTATTTCCCTGCATCGACATACATACATACATCAGATACATCATCGGCAATTCTCTGTCTGTACAGATCCATTTTTCATTTTGAAAAGTTTTCTCCATGTATGTATGTAGAAACTAGGTAAAAGTACGATATTAAAGTTAAATTGAAATTGAGGTAAGGATTCTTACCGGGGAAATTTATAATTTCTTTCTTCCTTTTCCCATTTCTTTTACTCTCTTTTTCTGTCTCTTTTTGTCGTTTTAAGTGCGGCAATAATATTAGCAAAATCTATTGTAACTCCATTTATGAGGGTATTCATGAGAGTAAAAGCCCCGGTTTCAAAGTTATTGCGGAGAAACTAATGGAAAATATATTCAAATGGTTAAAACATACACGTGGAATGTGTGTAACGTACACACACATACACACACAAGGAAACTTAAAAACCGAAGACCAGACACTAAAATACCGTTCAAGTGTATCTTCTTCGTGGTCTAGAAAGCCACAGCCAGTCGTTGTCGTATACGTATACGTAAACCAAAGCAAAAGCCAATAATAATATAAAAATGTGTGTTTGTCCTTGCGCTTGGACTTGGACTTGGGCTTT
The DNA here is from genome assembly GCA_034698285.1 of Sminthurinus bimaculatus. NCBI lineage: Eukaryota > Metazoa > Arthropoda > Collembola > Symphypleona > Katiannidae > Sminthurinus > Sminthurinus bimaculatus. The sequence goes on along the minus strand of JAQIVE010004674.1, from coordinate 2,065 downwards.
CGAGCCTCCATCGACAATCGCCTTTTGTTGCGGATGCTTTTCTCCCCCTGCTAAAGAAAACGAAGCGAGGCGAATGAAGAAAGGGAAAAAGTTTTCGAATCGCGGCTCGAGACGACATTTGACAATAAAGGAAATACATGCATGTCCAAAATGTCCACTTTTAAGCTCTTGAACGCACTCAAATGAAATGCTGTTTCCGTACATTGTACAAGTACATGTATAGATACGTACACAAATACTTTCTCCAAAAGCGACCCGTACTTTCAAAACTGCTTTTTCTTCGGTAATACTGCCATTTCATGAACTTTCTTGAGGAGACACCGACCAACCGACTGCCGTACAATAATGCAATGCGATGCGATGCGACCAGAGAAAACAAACTGGAATTCTGAATAGGAATTTTTTAAATGGGATTTTCGGATTTCCAACATTTCTACAAGATCTGCTATTATGTTGATGCTATGACTATGTATAATGTACATAGTGTACGGATATAAATAAATCGTTAGAGGAATCGACAAAGAAGAGTTTTAAACCCGAGATATCTAGAACTAGTAGGAGAGAGAATCGTTCTATGAAGATTTTGTCCCATTGTATGTACATAGTCTGGCCAAACGACGGGACTTCACCCACAACCGATTTTACTTCCTGGATTCCATAAACACAAACCACCAACTTTGTCTACCTCGCTTTTTCATCCTCATCCTCTTGGAGTATTACATGCATTATTACATTCCCTTCAAACAATCACCACAAAAAGTACCACACTTATATACGTTATACATAAAAAGATACAATCGAGAGGTTTAGCAGTGATTGAAGAAAGTATTTCGAATTTTCAAAATTGTGAATTAAGTTCGAAACTTAAGTCCACGCAAGTTCTCCCGATCTCAATCCCATTGCAAGAAACTTCAAAGAAGTATATATCCGAAAAGTTTTGGTATGTAACTGCATACAATTTTGTAATCTAGCCTTCTAGGTATTTCATACATACTTATTCACAAATGTAAAAAAACCCAGTATAGGAATACTTTTCTCCTAGCAACAAATCATTTTCAAACCAAAGGAAATCGACCTCTTTTCCGTTTTCTATGCCCAATGTTCAAAGTTCGATACATACACATTACAAATGTAGGAAAGAGAAGGGCTCAAAATTCAAATCCCAAATCAAAAGCCCTGTCTAAATCTGGATTCAAGTCTCAACCTCAAGCAAGCAAGGAAGTAACAACTAATGAAATAAATGAAACTTTTTTCTTCACGTCTCCCTCCTTTTTAATAACCAAACTAAGTAAGTAAGCTAGCCAACCAAGTTTTCCGTTTTTCTAAAGGAAGAAGCAAAATGGAAAGCAGGAAAGTGAGTAAACGCAACGGGCAGCTTTATACACTCACAAAAACTTTTCATGCTGTGACAGACGGCCTGTTAGTTATTAGACCTTTACATCTTGCTGAGAACTTGCTAAAAGATTACTTACTGACGAAGCAAGATGAAAAGAGGGAAAGATGGAATCGTTCGGGTAAATTCTCCATACGAGTGTAAATCTGGAAGCCCGAAAAGGATTCCTTCACTATGTATTTATTCCAGAGAAAGTTACACAGTGCAAAAGAGAAGAGAGGTTGAGAGCCAAAAGGAAAAAAAACAGAGGAAGGGAAGAGAGAGAAGCGAGGGGACAGGGACAAGGACAAAGCTTTTGCAATCAGAAACCTGTTGCCGTTTTTCATTCTCATTCCCTCCTCTATACATATTAGCAGGAGGGCGATGCCAACGGAATGGGAGAGTGAGAGAGAAACGGACCAGACAGCCAAATGTTTGGACTGGAATTCCGAATATGTGTGTTGTATGTTGTATACTCACTAAGCATTTAACAGTTTTATACCTGACTTTCACCACTTAAATTTGTCGTAGAACAAGCAACTAGTAGTTAATTAGAGCTATTATAGAATTTTCATGAATTTTGGCTATTCCCTTAGAAAAAAGTTTTATCAAAAACTCTCATGAGATTTTGACACGATTTTGGTCGAAAATCTTATCAACTTTGATCAAATTTTGATAAGATTTTCATGAATT
>JAQIVE010004673.1:0-14175 GCA_034698285.1 Sminthurinus bimaculatus | reverse complement strand
TTTTTTCAGAAACCTGCGGGTTTCTGGCAGAAAATTTCATCAGAATTTTTCAGGTCAATATTGGCCCCACCTGGGAGCCGAACAGAATCCTGCATGAAACTTTATATGGGATCTTTTTCTTTTGGGCTTGAGCGAAGGTTTGACAAAATGTCCCTCTTCTTTGAAGTCATAATAAAATTCAGTATAAGAGTTTTTCATTATGAATGATGATGATGATGATGGTGACGAAATTACAATTCCATTTTTAAATCCAAATCAAGGTCCATAGTAAATAATTAAAACTAATTAAAACATAATTATTTAACTTTTTATTAGCATTGCTTTTTAACGTTGGTTCTTATTTCATGTTTTGTTTTAAAAAGCTGCGGCTGTGGATTTTGTGAGTTTGTCTGCGACGGTTGCAGGCCGAAGTATGATCTCGAAAATCATTCCAGGACACGAGATTGGAAAGATCCTGTCCGTACTTGATTCTATTAGAAAACTAGTAGCCATGGCAACTGATCCATTTTATGCGGCGATTTTTCGTTGGACACTGACATTTTTCCCGGGTCTATTCTTCTTTCTGTCTGTCTTCCTGGCTCTATGTGTCTTCATCATTTTTCTGTGAGCACGACAAAACCACTTGACTAATACTTTATGTAGAATATTTTGATTAATTTTGAACCAACCCTTAGAAAAAATCTTATGAAATCTCATGAAAATTTTATGAGATGTGACAGGATTGCCCTTTTTTGATGAGATTTTTATGATATTTCAACAAAACCTTATTGACCTTGTTGATCAAAAAAGTTAAGGTTTTAGACCAAAATCGAGTCAAAATTTTATGAGATTTTTTGAAAAGGTTTTTTTCATAGGGAAATTTAACATTCAAACACATTTGGACGTAATTGTCTCCAAGTATAAATGCTTGATGTATGTCTAATGTCTAATGTGTACACATTTGTTATAACCCTTGTAGAATTTTCGCCTGTTAGTTTGAACCTGTTCAAGTTCATGAAGCTGAAGGTGAGACCTTGGAAACCAACATGAGCCACTAATATGGAATGCTCGTCAAAACAACAAAAAAGGCAACTCAGGTTCACCCCTCCCCCCTCCCTCTTACCCATTGTGATTTATATGCAAACGATCTGACAAAAGTATCGCCCAATTGATGAAATAATATTGTGAACGTTGAATTGCGATAAAAGATAAAAGCATAAGAATATACATGGTGACATTGTTTGAGCATTAGCTAGTCTTAACAAGCATAATCAGGGATTTCAAAACCTTATGAGTTTTTATTCTAGGGGTGTGCAAAGTATTATATTTTAAAGTTTAAAGTCAAAAGTTGATGCCAAAGTCAAAATGAAGGAGATTGTAACAAATTTTGACGCCGACGAACAGAACGAGATCCGTTGAGCTGAATTTTTTCCATCTCTGAAAGTTTTTAAGCAAAAATAATTCACTTACACATTCAGTTATTGTCAGAAAACTACATTACCCTTGGAAAAAAATCTGGTTTATGAAAATTGGTTTAAACGTATGAATGTTTGACACCATTTTGGTCGAAATGTTTATTAATTTTGGTTAATTTTTTATGAGACATAAAATATCATGAAAATCTCACCAAAAACTGACAATTTTGTCCAATTGTACCAAATTTTCATGAAATTCGTTGAATTTTTTTCCAAGGGTAAAAACAGCTTTTTTTAAAAAACATTGGAAACAGTTTACTAAGATTATAGACCAGGAAAGGCTTACGAAAATGTGTAATTCAAGGTCTCTTTTTGCAACCAGTCGAGTCCCAATTGAGTGCCGTTGTTTTTTCGCATGTAGTCGCCAACCTTTACGCGGATTTTGTCATTATATGAATTCAAGTAGTCCATCTTGACAGATTAAAAGAAATCAAAACCAGTAGATACCAAACGCAAATATTACTTTTTTCGTTAAAATACATCCTTCATGCTTTACCCTTAGAAAATAATACTGTCAAAGAATCTCATGAGATTTTGACAAAATATCACAAAAATCTCATCAAAAATTGTGAATTTTATCAAATCTCATCGAATTTTCATGAGATTCGATAATACTTTTTTCTAAGGGTACTAAAATTATAAAAGGTTAAAATATCCTTTCGAAAAGAATCTTACGAAAATTTGACAAAATTGGCAATTTTTGATATTTTCCTGATACTTTACCAAAATGCCATTAAAAATTGATCAAAATTGGCAATTTTTGATATTTTCCTGATACTTTACCAAAATGCCATTAAAAATTGATCAAAATTAATTATTTCATAAGATTTTTTGGCAAATCTTTTTGCAAGGGATGATATGAAAAGCCAACCTCTTCTTTTGTCAGCATCTTTTCGTTAACCAATTTCCTCTGAATTGGTACAAATGTAACGTCTTCAAAGGTGACAAAGCTCTTGTCTTGACTGTCAGTGACTACACGCATCAAGTTTTCAAGCCGAATTCCAAACTCTCCCTCTTTGTAGTAGCCGGGCTCTAAACTTCGAGGAGACTTTTAGTAAATTTTGATTTTTAGTAAAAAATATAGGCTTTCTTAATACATAAAATAAGTCGTTTACCATTCATAACAAACATATTTTCCTCAAGTCCGGGGTCATCGGGCAGCGGTCTGCTTGCAATAATTAAAGGACCTTCATGAACCCCTAAATATGAGCCGACTCCATGTCCCGTCCCATGACCAAAGTCAAGTCGCCCATCCCACAGGGACTTCCGGGCCAAAATGTCCAGGACGTGGCAGCTGGTACCTCTGGGGAAGATGGCCGTGGTGAGAAAAATCAAGCCCTTGAGAACGCGAGTGAAGGCATCTTTCATTTCTTGAGAGGGCTCCTCGTCAAAATATATTGTTCTACAAACGTCCGTTGTCCCATCAAAATATTGACCTCCGGAATCCACCAGGTAAATTTCTCGTAGGCTCAGCTTCTTATCTGTTCGCGGTTTAGGACTGTAGTGAATGATGGCGGCGTTTGAGCCCGAGGCCGATATTGTGGCAAAACTGAGACCTGCTGAATTTTTTTGTTTCCTGTGAATGAAACAAAACATTTTTAATTTACATAGTTTTACTTTTTTATTTCATTAAATTTTTGTACCTTAAATTTTATATTATATCTATCTCTATTTACGATCGGAATTCTTTGAGCTTGGTTGCAACAGAAATCTCTGTCAAATTTTGATTTCCTTTGTCCATTTCATTTTGGAGCCACGCCAGCCAATCGGCCATCGCAGCGCCGTCTCTTATGTGGGATAGCATGAGCCCTTCTGCTTCCACGGCGTTTTTAACAATCTTCATACCGGGGATGGGGGTCAATTGTACGATTCGTCGAGTCTGGGGAACTTTGCTGGCGAGAAGATAATTGCAGTTTTTGGACAACCAAATTTTTCCTGGAGTGCCGGCAACCTGTTGATAGTTTTTAAAGCTAAATAAGCCCCCTGATTCTTGATTAGACTTGATCTTCATTTTATTTAAAAACGGTTTAAAATTAGAGAAAGGTTGGGCATTTTTACCCTTAGAAAAATGTCTTATCAAATGTCTTGTAAATTTGATATTTAGCAAGACTGACAATTCTTGACCACAATTCATAAACATTTCATGATGCTTGGCAAGACTGACAATTTTTTATGGCACTTCATGAAAATTTTGAATTTCTGGTAAAAAATTCTAAAAACTGTAAATTTCTGATACAAATTCCTAAAAATTGTCAATTTGTGATAAAAACACCTGAAAATAGTCAATTTTTGATGAAAGTTCAAAAAATCGTTCGTTTTGGATAAAAGTTAATGAAAATTGTCAGTGTTGGATAAAAATTCACAAAAATCGTCGGTTTTTGATAAAAGCTCATAAAAACTTTCATTTTTGGACAAAAGTTTATGAAAGTCTTCAGTTTTGGGTAAAATTCATAAAAACTGCCAATTTTTGATTAAAATTCATGAAAATCGTCAATTTGGGAGTTAATGAAAATTCCACCAATAGATCATCAAAGTTTGTAAGATTTTTCGATCAAAATTTCAGAATTTTTTTTTAAATTCTGTTCCAAGAGTGGTTGAAAATAACGATTTTGTTACGTGAGCTTCCAGTCGCTGGGCAATTGTTTCATAGTCATAAACGCTGCAATTTAGGCCAGTCAACTCGTCTAGTACGTCAACAGTCTTGTTTTTTTCGACAAACAGTTCCAAGGATGTGGAGTTGATTAGAAGGTACGCTGTAAAAAGGGGGGTGTGAAGAATGTCCGAGCCGCGCATATTCAAAAGCCCTTGAAAAATTAAAGTAATTTCATAATTTTAACAAGAATATAGTATAGTATAGGATATAGTATTATAAGTTTGAAGCAATCTTTTTGTTTCCACATCACCAACAATACGTTTAATAATACAGAAATACATACCGTATTGTTCCATTTAGTAGGACACCGGCCCCTGAATAAGCATTTTGTTCTGCGCACGCTTGCGCATTCGCACGCGCATCAAAATGCTTATTCAGGGGCCGGTGTCCTACTAAATGGAACAATACATGCAATTTCGTCGAGTTCAGAAAGCACCAAAATATCTGCACTAGAACTGTTCATCGCCTTTCGAACTTGGTCTAGCTTATCACTAGCGTTTCTCCCCGTGAACTCAATGGGATGGAGTCGAATCTTTGCTTTTGAACACGGTGGTCTATCTTCTCCCCATGTCAAGTCCACCAGGTTCCGTTCTACGCCCACCAGTTGAATCCCCACAGTTTGCAGTTCCTTTTTAAGGGACTCCCACTCCGCTATGGAGTACAACGAAGGGTCAACACCAACTTTTGAGCCACCTTCCAGGTTCGCTTTGAGCCAGCTGGACATTGACGGCACCCCAACGTTTCCTTTTTGCAAAAAAAAAAAACAAAAATCTATGTATTCTATTTTTTCATTGTGTATTGCGTTTAAGAAACTAAAAGTGACCTCCCTTACCATCTTTCATCAAAGTCCATTGTGTCTTGTCAAGTTGCTCTTCAGCTGCAATGTGATATCGAGAGCTGGTCCAGAGCAGGGCCTGCTTTGAAGTGACAACGGCCGTTCCTTTAATGCAAAAGAGCCCAATATTACATATGACCTTAAACACTGAAAAAGGGTCTTCACAAAATGCTCGGTGGGGTCGTAAAATAATTTTCATATTAACAAAGTTCTTGTTTTACCATCAGAACCATCAAATCCAGTTACAAAGGCTCGTCGCTCATCACATGAACTCGGGTACTCAGTCTTTAGAAGTAAAGAGTTTTTCGTCTCAAATAATTTTTATTGTATTTATAACAAAAAATATTGAATAAATTTAAATGCTATGCCCTTGATGTCTTTACATAAGTACATCTACATCTTTATATTATGCTTACGTGGTGAGCGTCTCCGGATGGAATAATATAAGCAGTCAAGTTCTCACTCACGATTGTCTGATCAACCATCAAAAGTCTGAGGAAGGTTAAAATTGCTGTGGCATTCCCAGGCTGCATTTTACAATTTATCCCTTGCCGTGTAGGTAATTAATGTAGATGCATAAAAGAAGGCTGAACTTGTATTATTATAAATTATTTAGAACAAGACAGGAAAGAGTTACGCAATACACAACTTGTAAAGACCAACTTTTAAATATAAAGGTGTTGCTTTATCATGATAAAATTTACTGAAATGCTAAAACAGAAAGATGGAAGATGACGAACTGTTGAACTGCCTACTGTATTATTGCATTTTTCCAACATTCACCTTGGGTGTCACGTTGTATTGTGCTTTATCACCTTTGCAAAAAACACGTAAAAGCTAATTAGTTGATAAAGTTTGATGATAACACCTTGTTGATTGCATTGTATACTAATGCTGAATTTATTTGAAAGGACACAATACATAGGAGTAGGTAGAGCACTTGAAAAATAAAATGCTAAATACTTACGATAAAATTTTTTTGTTTGGGTTTGCTTCTTAAACCGATACTGAATGAACACTAAATAATAAGCGAATCGAACGCCGTTCTACAGCATTGAAAAAATACTGAAAATACCGAAAACCTTAAGAAAAAACTGCAAGCACGACGAATACTCATGCAAACCCAGAGCTCCAGAAAAATAACGCTGGGAATGACCACCAACCTGATTATCAAAAAAAATTCAAGCATAAACAAGAAGCAGGAAATACAAATGCCACCAAAGAGAATGACAAAAGTAAGTCGAGTGTCTTCTACGGACATTGGTCTGAAATCCTCCATTTCCTCAACATAAACGCTCCGATTTCCCCAGATCTCCCTCTGAGCAAAAACCCGGGTTTGTTCCCACTTTTCATAAAAGTGGTAGAGCCCACTGCTGATCAGCCTCATGAATCGTTGGCTCACTAGATGAGGTTGATGCGGATCCAGACCACTTGCAATGTGCATCATTTTGTAGTCTTGAAAAGAGGTGTCTTTAGTCTCTCGGTTGTGGGCAAATTTCAGTTGATTTCGGTTTCCAGCGGATCGCATCACTCTTTTGAAAATGTTCCAGACATACTCGAAATCCTGTTGAGGAGTGATCAGCAAAGTTTTCGGTTGACTCAGCTCATTTCCAATAAGTTTTGGTAGATCATCAAGACAAGTAATGTTCCGTCGAGACCAAAGCCAGGCGAATTTTGTTGCTCTTTGACAGGACTCCAACACACTGCACTTGGAATCCCGCAAGTCTACAAGAAAATGTTCTCGATAGCTCAACTTATTTTTTACCTTCCTACAAGCACGTTCACAACTGTCCTCGTCTTTCCACTTTTCTCTAGTCTGCTTGTCCAATACCGTAATAGGAAAAGGATTAAACTGTCGTGTTATACCAGGATAGAAAAACCTACTACTTCTTTTAGTCTCCAAGTTGCACTCCTTAGAATCGATGTCAACATAGTAGGTCATAAAATGCCCGTCCCATGAACGTTGACTTGCGTTCTGCCATCTTGTGACGTGCGGATAGGGCAGGACGTAGTCCGACCTTAAAACACTCTTGTACAAATTCATCAAAATCAGGGCCACCAAACTCCAACAACCGCAGATCACCTTGATCTTAGAATTTACGCCGGAATTTCGAAACCTGATCGGCGTCAGTTGATCCTGCTGTTCCAAAAACAGGGTGATCCACCAGAATACCGAGTTTTCTAGCAACTTTAATCCAGGCAATTTTTCTTTGGTGATTCGACTAGTGAGGAGAACCAAAAGAACGGTGACCATTAACAGAATGAAGAGAACTGTCCAAACAGATCGTTGAAAAGGCTCAACGTATATTTGGATCGAGGTTTTCACCGGCTTGACTTGATCGCTTGTGATGATTTTGTAGGTGTTAACGCCCACAGGATAAATCAAGTTCCAGCAATACCCCTCCTGTGAGTAGGACCTGCTGTTGTCCTCTAAATTTGCAGGCCGTATAAATTCTCGCAGATGTTTTAGAATTGTGTAATTCAATGCATCATTTTCTTCCAATACAGGAAATGCTAGAAAATTGAGGACCGAAGTTTTAAGATCAACCGGATTTTTTCTGTTAAACGAGCTTTTTGTCCCGTTCCCTGATGTGCGGGGGCCAAATGCCATTTTTATGTCTGGTAAAAAATCGGGAGTAAATAAGATGACGTGGTGACTGTTATTTCGTTGCGTTGACACTTGATGGTACCATTCAAAAATTTCGGAAAGTTTTTTTGGCGAACCATCAAGTTCTGGTTGATAAAGGTATAGGGGCCTGTGGTAGCAGTCACGACAGACATAGGAAACTCCGTTAGGGGTAAAAAACGGGTTTTTGGCCTTGTTTTTGCTTTGCTGAAGAAAAATGAAAATTACTGGCTTGTGTTTTAAACCCGAATGATTCTTCGCTTTACAGTGCTGGAGATCACCAAAGGGATGAAATACCATGTAAATGTTTAGAATAGACGGGATAACAGAAGGGTAGAACCGGAATTGTTTTGGAGTGTCAAATAATGAAGGTTTGCCATCACGAATCCGACAATCTTCCCAAAACAGGAGATGCTGTCCTTCATACTTGTTGAAACAGAGGGAAATATACGTTTGAAGATGTTTGGCACTAGACACAAATGTTAGATTTTTATTCCCGATATTTGTTAAAGCAGATCGATTAAATGCAGTTAGAATGGGTTGTTTGATATAATGCAAGATGCACTCAAAATCCTCAGGCTTTCCATTTACCGCCTGTGTAACACCAGTGACTCTCACGTAAATCCAAGCCGATTTGGATTTGGAATACAGGTTGAGTGACTCGACATCCTTGGGGTTTATTTGAAATGCTTCTTGGCTTTTAAATTTTACAAGTTCAAACGAATCGGCCATGAAAAATCCGGTTTTGAGAAGAAACCAAACAAAATAAACACACTTGGCCATTTTTTCCGCAGTTTTTTACAATTGAGCTTGGTTTTGAACAAATATATTCTGGTACCAAAGCTGAAAGGAAAAAATCAACGATTTTCCCGTTTTTTGTTAGAAGTTAGAACCAAAAATTTTAGCTGCCTAGTTTTGTAAAGGCGTCTGAATTTATTTGACATTCAAGAGAAATTAAAATTGGAACATAGTGCAAAGACAACAGTTTTCAATATCCATTACACTCCTCAAGAATATTGAAGGCTTTTGGGAATTGAAGACCGCATTCAATTGAAACAACTTGAGATCTTTAAAAAATGGAGAATAAAAAAGCATTATTGTGATTCATGAAATACTAGCCGATACCCGCCACCATGTGGCGGGTTCAGTTCTATAGGTATGTTGATTTTTTTCGCACTGAAAAATCCCTAACTTTTCCCGTATGGTTTCCCCTATGAAGTTTCCCTTTTGAATTTTCCCGCCTTTTCCCTTGAGTCACGTGACTGGGACATTTGAATTTTCCCGCTTTTTCCCTTGAAACGACGCAAATACGTTTATGAAGTTCCGACGTTGGTAACTGAGTAGCATGATCTGTGTTTGCTGCATATGCGTCCATACACACATGTAAATGACCATGCAGCAACGTAGTTGGCAATTGCGTCGTATCTTATGCGTATGCATATACCGCACCTATATACGTCGAGACAGCCCCGTAGTGCGACTACTGTATATTGCTTTCCCTATGCAAGTATATAACGCACATAGATATGTACCAGCGTGGGCACATGACCTCTCCCGGGATATACCCCTAAAGGTCATCGGATGACCTCGGGGTCGCGGCTACTATAGGGAAAGGGCATGTGATCTACACAATGGTATTATTCTTTTTTAATTTGGAAAACTTTGGCGGACACACACACTCACACACACACTGACAGAATTGATGCTTTAGAGTAGTAGTAGATAGATTTTTTTGCTTTTCAGTAAAATTTAAATGAGGTCAAATTTCAATGAAATTTTGCCGTTGTGAAAACTTCACTCTTAATCTTTCTTGTCATTTTTGAAAATAATTTTGCTTGCTATGCTACCATTAGAACTACCATTTTTTTCCAGCTTCAGTTAAGGGAGCTGCAAAAACTATATTTGGTATAGAATGAATTTTTGATAAACATTAAACATGCTATTCGGTTTAGGCCGTAGAAGAAACCTTATGAAACTATCTCATAAGTAAGAATTTGACACGATTTCGGTCGAAAATCTTAATTCTCGAATTTGATTACATTTTGATCATATTTTCACAAATTTTTGCCAAAATTTCATCCAGATTGCATCGTGATTTAAAAATCTCATGAAATGTTTATGAGACTTGATAGGATGTGTGAAAAAATAGAGCTTTTATGTACAATTACAAATATTTAGAATAATTTATTGCCCCAAATAACAAATATTCGCAGTTCACATAATTACATAGTCCTACAATTATCATTCAGAAAATTACGGAGAAAATTACGAAAAGAAAACTAAAATCCAAAATGAAAGTTAAATTAAAATCGAAAAGTGTATTTTGTGTAAATTATTTTGTAGCTTCCGTCATTTAAAAGGGTCTAGCAAATTAAAGTTCATAGTAATAAGTATCATTAAGCTTACAAAGCTTATCTGGATAACCTCTTACAATACATTTGAGGTACCATTGAAATTACACAAAATAATGAAACAAAAAAAAAGAAATCAAACTATTCATTTGCCTGTAATCACTATCGCTATCAAACATCAAACATAGTATCAGAAGGTTCACATATATTATAAATGACGACATTCTTGAATTAACCATCGCTTTAATCCGCAAATAAGTCCAAACGGCTGTCATTCTAACCCCTAAACTGAACGGTGAAGTTGGGAAGTTTAGAAACCTCTTCAAAGGCACTCTTGTGACCTGCAAAAGAAAAGGTTTAACAACCACCATTAATCTGCATTTTAACATGCACTATTTAAGATAAAATAACAGAAATTCGCAAGGAATTATTTCAAAATCCACTAAACAAATATTGTCATCTAAAATTACCTTCAGTGCCCTGAATCATGATGAAAATCCGAGGGTTCTTGGGAAGTCGGTTGATTTCATATTTTGCAGCCACTGTGAGCATCCTATTTGGCACAATTATTGCCTGATCGTAATAAAAATAAATCGAAAGCTGTTCTAATTCTGTGTAGAATACAAAGAAGAAAATTACGTTAGTTATATGTAGTCACGCATATTTAGATGCACTACAAAGTTTGTTTGCTTGTTTGTAAACAATAAAAAAATATGTGAACTGTAAAAAACTCACCTTTAAGATTCGAAATGGATGGATTGACTCTCAACTTCTCCAGATCTTCAAGTGTAAAAGGGTCCAAGTTTGGTGTCTCCTTGATCTTGTTCACGGTCTCAGCATCAAATCCAGTGAGGAGGTAGTCCAAATCCGGAAAATTCCCCATGACTGGACGGCAATCGATGTGCAAATTCAGCTCCTTCAAGTTTTTTCCATTTTCCCATAGAGATTGGAAAATGGACTCCAATTCAGAGTTTCCACTCATACCCACCTCCAACTTTTCGGTATTAGGAAATGTTTTGAGGCGGATATTAACACCATTATCCATAAAACTTGCGGTACAATTTACACGCTTGACGGAGGGAGCTGGTCCAGTGTTTTCCAGTAGGTTTTGGAAAAATTCAGGGATATTGTTTGAATAATTGATGTTGATTTCCTGGAGGTTGGGGACGTTCTCGGAAAACCGGAAGGAAGGAGAAAATTTGTAGCTAGATAGTGGAGCAGCAGGGTAAGCCATGAACCACAAATTCATGCGGGTGAGAGCGGTCATACAGGGAAACTCAAGGAGCTTGAGATTATGGTCAAAATTGTACAGAGTCAACGTTTTGAGGACGTTTTGACTCGTTGATAGAAGCTCGCCCAACATGTTGATGATCTGAGCGTCAAAGTTTGGAGCATGAGTAAAACTATCGGGCTCAAGTTGAACCATTAAGTCTTCAATCATGACATTTTTGCAATCTGACAACATCTCCAGCACCGCCAATCCCGCGTAAGTGTTTGGCCCTATGTATATGCGTGAAATGACAAGCGAGCTTCCATATCCCTGTCTCCTGGACATTGATGCGGTGATAGACTTAATGATGCCACTGTAGTCCCAGTAAAGGTTACTTTCTTCCAAATTCAAATATTTGAGGTTAGGCAGGTGAATTAATAGCTTTTGTAGCAACCTGGCTTGCTCATTTTTAGGTTTTAACTTAAATGATTTAACTTGTCTAAGGACTCCAAAAGATTTCCACAGTTTCACATCAGCGGCAGCTCCAATAATGATATTCGGAATTCCGGGAAAAACCTTCAATTTGTCGGAAAGAAAACTTTTAAAGTTTCGTTTCGTGTTTTTCTTGTTTTCTAATTCTCTATATCGGAGTCTCCATGGAATCTTGACGTAGCATTTGGCAATGAGGCTTTTGGCTCCTTCAACACTCCATAATAAATTCACTTGACGAGCTGCCTTGATGGAGTTGGCATCCAGGAAGGAAAATACTTTTTCAAGAATCTGTAACCACAATAATTAGTCAAACATTACAGTTGCATATTATTCAAAATTTTGTATTTACTGATTTCAATATTTAATTGTAAATTGTAAGCTTTTATGTCAACTGACAATAATAAATTGGCTTTCTAGAATATGTATGATATAAAATTTTATATTGGAAACCTTTTATGCAATAAATTGTTGCCATAAATAAAATACTTACGTGTCCCATTTTGAGAGGGTCCGTCTCTTGCTTCCGACGTTTGTTCATGCTACTTTCGTTAGCTTGGCCTTCAGTCTCCACACCGTTATGTTGAACTAAATTTTCCTATAAAACCAACGATATTTAATTACTGTGTTGCTTCAAAAAAACGGAGTAAAAGTACACTTACAAGCTCTGTTCATAAAACAAAGTCATTAATACAGCATGATCAAGAAAAATCAAACACTGTTGACTTCGTTTTAACATTTGCTCAATTGGATTTTAACGATGTACTTACTTATGTTTTCAAATGAATTTTATGAAAAACCAATTCCAAAATGTAATCCATTTAAGGTTTTAAAAAATTTAAAAAACAAAATGTTTGGTAAATAGGAGAGTAGAGAAGAAGAGGAGGATTTTTATATAAATTACTCGTATATTTAAAGTTAAAAGCTAAGAGAAACCCATATACTTACAAACCTCTTAACTTTTAAACTTGTCATATTGTACAAAAGTAAAGCATTGAATTTTCCTGTTTGAACGCTATTTAAGTATTAAAAATATAAATACTATGTTGATTTACTTACATTATTACTTTCCCTATTCCTCTTATCTTTAGTGGCCGGTTGACGAGTATCCATGATTGATTTTGATCAATACTTTTAACTTAAATTCAATTTTAAACTAGTCTGCCTACTTTTTACTTACAAGTAAGTAATATGTAACTCAAACTTCTATTATCTTATGTACTTTTTCTATACTCGAACATTCGAAATTCAAACACAATTAAATCTTAAGTTTTTAAAAATGAAATAGCTCTCAGTTGATTAATTAAGATTACCTGTATGAAATTAAAAAGATACTTTATCTCTAAAAGGGAGATATTAATTATTTCTTTTAATACACTGAGAATAAAATTAAAGAAATTAACAGTTATTAGTTGCAATTAGACTAAAATGTCCGTCTGAAACAGAAACTAAATTCCAGAATATTTCTGCTCTTCCACAATTTTTTTGACTCTTCACTCTTGACGAGGAGAAACGCGAATGACTTTGAACAATCAAAAACGTATTGTCAACGTATATTCAATGTTTCCCTCCGCCGTCAAGGATGTCTAATCTTTCTCGATTTTAAGGGCTTTCCTCTCGAATCGTCAAATCATGGTTTATCAACAAAAGATACTTGCTTACAATTAGGAACATGATATTATGTATGTACATACTATGTAAAAAAAATACAGAAAGAAGTCAGTCGTGGGAACTCGGCTTCTATTTTGAGTGGATTCGGCCAACCTTGACCTCTAGAATGATTTTTGAAACAGCACACTAATTTAAGAAAAAAATTGGTATCTAACGCTTTTTTGGTAGAGCAGCTCCAATATTTTTATTTCGCGACGTACCGCAAAATGGAAAACTTGATATAGCTTTGGCTTTCTGTGTATGTATGTACAAAATCTCAGCAATTTTAATGAAAGTTATAAATGTCGCTGCAAGTATAATATGTAATGAGATTTGCATGGCAATATAAATAAATACAAACATATAATGGTAATATTATTATCAAACTTGAAAAGATTTTCGACTTGAGGTAACATGCAAAAGATTAAAAAACGGCGTCAAAGTCTCGCCACAAGTACAAACTACAAACTATGAGGTAGCGTTAGGTTATTACAAGGTTACCAAACAAATGTTGGCTCTTGTACTTACATATATTTTTGTTGAAAATTTTGTATGTACTCAATTGCAGACATTTTTCAAACAAGTTTTGTAGGCATATCTACATTTAAGTCCATTTAACTATCTTTGGAGTCGATCACTGTTTTTTTTCTCAAATCAACTTATTATTTTTTTAAATAGGTATTACGTATGTATAATATGTTTATTTTTGTTCCTTATAAAATTGTTCTATGTACCTACTAATACAAATATATACATCAATCATCATTTTATACACCAGACAGGAGCCTCATAGATATCCAATATCGACCCAGTAGATATTAGATATGTATTAGAGGTGAGTTCGGGACGGAATTATTCCGTCCCGTCCCGTTCCGTCCCGAGTTCGGGACGGGATCGGGACTCCCGA
>JAQIVE010004672.1:0-14177 GCA_034698285.1 Sminthurinus bimaculatus | reverse complement strand
TGACAACTTTTGAAAAGGGAGTTTTTGAAATTTTGAAATTTGGGGGTACTTGCCCCTTTGCGTTCGACCTCTGCGTCAATTGGCGCTATTCCTAGAATAAATATTCAAAAATCCGTAACTCCGAAACTACGGATGTTTTTCAAGATGGTCAAAAAAATGGCCCTCAAAAATGACGATCTACAACTTTACGTTTTACACTATTTGCGTTTTCACTGTCTTCTACGAATTGACTTAAAAAGCGCGTATCGTTTTTCAAAAATGCTTTCCATATTGAAGCAAAAAAATCATTTGAAGACACTTTACTGCAAATTTTAATACTCTGGACGATTTAAATAAATACAGGAAAAAAGTTGGTGATCGGTAAGCCAAAATTAACTTGAAAGCATGCATGGCGTAAAATCGAAGACAAAATGCAACTATTGTTGCTCTACAAAAAAACTTTAACAGACTGTCGTTTTTTTTCCTTTTGGCAGACAGACATCACGCCATCAAAAATGCATTAAAATAATTACATTATTCAGCGTGTCCCATGTATCTACGTATGAACTTATACATACTTCGTGACACTCGTCATATATTGCCACACGACATTTTTTGAAATGCTCCACAATGTCAGCAGTCAACGGCCTATTGATTTTCCATCATGGCATTTGCATTTAAACTTTTATATTAATATTGCTATTCAATCTGTAGTGACACTTCAAGACTTTTTATTAGCACTATTGCAATATTGATAATACAATAAAATGACAAGTACCAGAAAAAAATCCCCAGGCAAAATCATCATTTGATAAGTTGTTGATTGATGCTAAAAAAAGGGAACAGATTCCTTGTGCTGCTGTCAGAAATCTATCGGGATGAGAATGACGAGGAGCATTTATTGTACAATACGATACGATACAAACTTCAAGAATATTGTATGAGATACGATATCGCACGCTACTGTATAGAACGGCGTGATGCGTATTTATTTTTTTAAATAGACCATTGCACAAGACTTGTGTCCATGTGCAGAAAATGGTGAAGTTGAGATTGGCACGAAATATGGAGCGAGTCGAGGAGAAAAAAAAGGCACAACAAATAGGCAGAGAGTATTATTTACTACACAAGAAAAATGAGGAGAGAAACACGGACAGAGAATAGAATGACGAAAGAGAGGCAGAGTGGAGAAAGCTGAGGTTAAAGAGTACGGAAAACTAAACACAAGGGCAAAGTGAAAGCAAGAGCGTCGAGTCGATTCTGGAGAATCTATTTTACAATACTTGTTTTCTGCAATATAATACAGTCAAGTGGACTCGACTCTCAACCAAACTCAACTTGACTCGACGCTTTCTCCACTTTCTCCAGTTTCCCCTCCATCACGTTGGGCTGTGAATACTTTTGTGGGTTTTTTCTGTATTATGGACGTACGTACTCTCTAAAAAAATTCAGCTCCCCCGTTTCCATCAACTTTCACAATTTTTTCATGTGGAGAAAGCGGATCAAAGAAGGGCAATTTATTTTTCGAAAAAAGTACAGTATTTATATCTACCCAAGTCCAAAGGTCCAGATCCACAATCCACAGTCAACAAGGGAATCGTCCATGGCCAAATCCAGTTCTCGGCAAACGAGGGAAAAGCAGAACAGAAGGAGACCACGGGTGTCAAGTATCGAGAAAAAAGGAAGAGGTGGTCAAAAATATAATCTTTCCAAAAACTCGACTCAAGTTTCACTCTCACACTTCTTCGCTTTTTTGTGGCCTATTCACACAACACGTACGTACGTACGTACCTAATCATATTATATTGTATTATGCTGTATTGCATTCTTTTGTATTACAAAGTATTGTATGGAGAAAGTGCTTTCACTTTCACCATACTTTTCGCCACAGTCTGCGGTCGATTTTTTGGGGTGCTTTCACTTTTCCCTTAACCATCGCATCGTATCGTATAGGCTGTTGGTTGGTTGTTTGGTTGGTTGAAATGCTGGATCGATGACAAGAGTTTTGTCGTTAAATTTGAGAGGCTTTTTTCATCAGCCTCTTTCGCCACTTGAACGCTCATTATATTCCGTCTCCTCGCCTTTCTCGCTCGCTCGATCCTCTGACGCCAAAACCAAAACCGAATCCGAATCTGCAGCAACGCCAACATCAACATTCACCGGGGCAATCACATTCCCAGCATTCGCGCATTTCCACGCTCAATCCCAATATTATGTATAGTTGGGAGAAAGCGGAGAAAGTTTTAAAGTGAAAATATTTTTTCAGCAGCAAAAAATAAATTGAACTTTCTCCGTTTACTTTCACCACTCTTTAGCACGGAGAAAGTAAACTGAAAGGGGCCAGATTTTTGATAGATCCACGCTTTAAACCTAAGGGCATCATGTCACTGTTTTTCCAGCATTGTCGTGCATTTCCAGCATTAACAACATTTGTTGAAGGCCGTATTGAGCAGTGCCTCGTCGAATTCGAATTAGAATTCGACTGGTCGAAAAAGGAACAGACAGACGAAAAATCTGTTTTGAAACCTCCATTACCATAAAGTTGGTTGACTGGGGGCTCGCCTCCTGTTTTTTCGGGTAGGTAAGCAGCACAATAGTGTAGAATGCCCGGTTTTTGTTGGGAGTGAAAGTGCAACAGCTCCAGCAATAATAATAAAATAGTTAGAGTTGCAGCTGCCAAAGGAAGCTTAATTCAAACCCTCCCATTCCATTTCGCCATTAGAGAGCAAGAGGCGAGGCTGTGCGATTACAAAATTTTCGGCCATTCATTAGCTCTATTCTATGTCTGCCTCTGCTTTCACTTTGTACTTTCACTCTGCACTTTCTCCACTTTCCCCATCCTGTTCTGTTATAAATTAAGGAGTGGGAATGACTGGAAAATTTAAGCGGTGATTGAAATCAAATGTGATTACACATATACACGCAGTTTTTATCCCTGTTTCGCCTGTTTCTCCTGGTAGGATTGGTGAAAGCTTGCTTTCTCCATTCGAGTATTATTATTTCAACTATCATTATTATTATTATTATTTCTTCACATTTGTGTCAGCGGCGGTAATGATCCTCTTCAGGATAAGACATTGATATTAAATGCCGTGGAGTTGATGGGAGCCCCAGAACCAGCACCAACACCAGCACCAACCCCGACAAAAGAGGAGTGAAAGTTTTCAGCCAAGGATACAGCATGTTTCTACAGAAACTTCGTAGCTTCCCTTTTTTCCTTGTTCTAAAAGGGAAAGCAAGAGCAGGTGCAAGGGCTAAAAAGAAATACCTTGTATACATCCATACTGGTGAAAGTTGGAGAAAGTAAAAGAAAGTTTTTCTTTGCCATTCTTTTCCCTGGGTTTCCTTTTGGCCTCGACGCGATGCAATCTTTAATGTTAATCTATGCCAATTTCTTTGGACTTTATAGGGTAATCGTGGGGATTTCTTTCACCAAGAATACAAATGAGCGGGAGGGGAACGTCGAAAGGAGGAGGGGGCGAGGCGGCCGAGGGAATGAAAAAGCGGGAGCAAAATCAAAGGGAGAAATACGGTGTGAGTATTTGTGTGTGTATGTGTGTGTGTGTGTGGTAACTGTCATTAGTCTTCAAGTATAAACGACCCGGATTTTTCTCTAGTGCCCCGATCCAAATCCCTATAGATAGATGAATGCACTTTCTCCAACAGCCATCAATACTGGAAAACCAGCCCAAAAACGGTATAGGTATAGGCGCAGGAAAATCCATACTTGTACGTACATATTACACTGGTGAAAGTTGGAGAAAGCGGAAAAGAAAGTATTTCCACTTACATTTGAAGGTAATCCGGTGAAAGTGGTGGGAGCCCTTGAAGGAGAATCGGGGACAAGTGGTGTAAAGAGGTGAGCATTTTAATGATGGCCGCAAACATATTTACAAATACAAATGTGATGAGGGTCCTAATAGGTAAAACTGTGAAAACTGGGAAAGCGTGTATCTGCGTGTATCTGTATCTTGTATCTGTACAGTGTAAATTGTACACTGTACACTTTCTCCTGCTTTCACTCCACGTTGCCCGTCCAAAATCCGAGAGGAGCAAGATGAGCATAATCAGAGAAAGCACCGGGGAAAGTGAAAAGTGGAGCTTGAAGAGATGGAGAAAGTGTGGGAGAAAGTAAGGGAATAACAGTGTGTTGTGGTGCGGTCTATGCTAAATTCCTGTGCCTCGTCTTCGTCTTGTTCTTTAAGGCTCAAATCTTCCCACTGATATTCTGCCAACTGTGCAAATTAATTTCATGCTACATGCACTTTATGGTCATGTGCTTTCTTTGCCAGCCAGATTACCATGAATATAGCCCCTCTTTTTCACTACACATTTTGAACAGACATGTATTGGCAAATGTATGTATGTATATTGTAGATATATCCAAGACATGGAGCATACTGTATACGGTATACCCATCTTAGAATCTAGATAATGGCAAATTGTCTTTAGGTTCTGGGTTCAACCCTCAAGATTTAAGATTCCTCATCCCATCCCATCTTAGATTATTACAGGGAAACACACAACGGAGAAAGCAAAAACCTTCCCTTTTACTCAACTTTCTCCCAGGCCCTGCACTTTGCATTTTTTACTTTCTCCGCTTTCTCCAAAAAAGCTCATGTTTTTTTTCCATTCTGCGCATTTTTGAGCTAGGTCACCTATGTGTGTTTAATGCTTGCGAAAAAAATCCGTTTTTTGCTGTCTCCGACATTTTTTTAGACGAAAAAAAAGTGCGTGTAAATTCAAAAGTAGTAGACGTGATGCGCATTTTACACACAATTCAAAAGACGGTGTCCGCCGCAGTTGGAGCAACAATGATGATGATGATAATATTACTAATGGTCGTAACAATAGAATCGCTCGATAACCATATATTTAGTACAGTACAGCCAAGTACAATGAAGTATGATTCGCCTTTTGCCTTTTGTTCGGCGGTGGCAGGGGCGGGGAAATGATGGAATGTGTATTGTGAATAAAGGAGAAAGGGCGATGACGCCATATTTTCTCAAATAGATAGTAACCCTGTACATTGTACATACAGGCAAACTAGTTCCAAAGATATATATGCAGCATACAGTGAAGGGGACAACAATGACGGAGAGAGATTGCCGTCATTTTTCACGGTATTCAGGTGGACGGTAAAATTCCTGACTGGAGAACCCGTCATTGTACATTGTACTGCCCTTTGTACTGCGTTTTGTTGCGTTCTGCGCTCGTAGCAAACTTGGCGGCGGACAATTAACAAGAGGAAAAGAGGAAAAGCTTTCACCCTGGCGAAAGCAATAGAGTGAAAGTTTAAGCAAGTATTTATACCGAATAAAACTGTATTGTGCTGTTTCTAAAGTCATTCCAGTTAAAAATCCAAGTTATTTCGGCATATCCGTTGGTCTTTTCCACGGTATTCAGTAGGTAGAAATAGCAAAGGTAGGTAGGTTTATTATACTATACGCCGCGTCGTATAAATCAAAGTAATGGCGACCTCTAAAATAACATATTGTGCAAGATGGTCATGCAACCCTTCCGTTGCCTTGCTATTTTTGCCCGTTTGTTTGTATACGCTTAATATGCAGGGTCAATACGAACGCCTGGCATTTTCATGCCAACCCCTCCAGCTTTTTTACTATGTAGGTATAGTATGTGCGCACACAAATTCCCGTGAAGATCACTGCCCGCCATAATTCTGCATAAATTCAAATGAGATTCCACAACCGAAAAAAGCCCCCGCACTTTTCGCACTCCTCCATTCACAACCGAATTCGCTTGCCGGACGGCCAAAATAAAATTCAATGCCAATATTGATTAGATGGACTTTCTCCTCGCGGCCTGTTGTAGAAGAAAAGCCATAACTGTAATAAATTTTTAAAAAAGCTTCCAGGTGAAAGTAAAAAATTGATTTTTAAATTTCCTTCAAAGGTATGCAAATTTTCCCTGTAAATCCAGATTCCACATCGATGGGTGAAAGTCAGGGTTTTCATCACGGCTTTTGTTCAAAGTAAAATCATCGCTCAGGTAAACAAAAGCGTGAAGACACTAGAGCAGCCTTCTCGACGCATTTTTTCCGCTTTTCTACATTTTTCGTCTTTACTCTTTATCTCCCTAGTACTCTATATACTATATACTGTTGCTTTATCACCGCAGGATCAAGTAAGCACGAGATAAGGATGGATAAAGCGAGGGAAAAGTCCCACACCTCAAATGATTATCTGAGCGTGCTTTTTGGGTAGGTGTCACGTAAACTTTCTCCATCATCCCAGCTTTCTCTTTAGCTCCTACTCCGGTTCATGTTCTCCCTTCTGTTTGTACATTCACGCCATATCACTTTCACTGAGCACCATGTCATGTCATTCCGCTTCATTCTGGGCCATTCCATTGTAGTCCTACGACTCAACTCAACTCAACCCAACTCAACCCAACTCAGCTCAGCTCGGCTCGATTGTAGTCGAAGCAGGATAAGTCAGAGCGACAGAGTGAGAGTGACAGTGAAAGTGGGACTGAGTCAGTCAAAGACATCATAAAGAAGCTGGAGAAAGCAGAGAAAGGTAAAGCTGGGAGCAAATAATTCGCAAAGAGAAAGAATTTATCCAAAAGGATAGATAGATATAGATGATGAAGACAAACGAAGGAGGGAAAGAGTTTCAAAAAGGAAACGAGCATGAGAATGAAAGGGAGCTTTGAAAATGTCGGGAAAGGACAATCATGTGGAATACGGTAAATAACAGGGGAAAGCATAAAGATTTTTTTTTGCTTTCTCCGTCGCTTTCTCTCTATCCCTTCTTCCGTTTTGTCCTTGCACCAGTTTCTTCGTCTACTCCTCCCTTTCTCTTTATTTCCTTCCGCGGATTATGAGATCGATCTTCTCACACGGATACGGATACAGTTACACATAAATATATCCATATCCATGCCATGCCATGCCAAGCTTTCTCCGTCTTTTCTCCTGTACTTTCTCCGCCTTCGTCACTTTGACGCTGGGATTACAATACTTTCACCTTTTATATTTCACCCGCAGCACGGTGAAAGTCCACAGTCTTAACCTTGCCTTCACTTTCACTTTTACCTTCATTTTCATTTTGCTTTCACTTTTCATTTTTCACGTTCGTTTTTCTCGTTGTTCTTGCAGCCTTTTCTCCTTTCACCGCTTTCTCCATTCTCACTGTTTACCTTTCGGTTCCTTTCTCCAGTCTACTTTCCCTTTTTTGTCACGCATTTTCATTTTCATCTTTATACATCCAAATTTCGAAAAGGACTTTAAGCAATTTCAAGCGTAAAGTAATCCGCAATATCGAGAAAATGGGAATCTTCCTGTTATCTTGTGTGTTAACTCCGGATTCTAGTTTTTCCGAGAAAATTTAATCCTTTTCCACCTCCTTTGCTTTCACTCTCTATATTTTTTTTCTACAATATTTGCTCCTGTCTTTGACACGATTTGCACACGTGCATGAGATTCCCCGGGAGTTGATATATTTTGACCCAGATTCACAGTTTGTCCAAAATCACCCAGTGACTCGTCATTTTTCAAACGAAGGCGATTACAAATTCGAATTTGGTACTAACAGACCCTCAAAGTTAAATAAAACTAGGACACAAGTTTTGATTGAGTTGTATAAACCGGACTTTTTTCATCAGCTGCAAAGCAAGTTGAATCAAGTAATTAGTTAAGCTGTCAAAATCTGTAAATTAACTTAAATACATCTTAAAAATTATCGTGTCAAAAAAATTCTGTGACTCTCCTTAAAATATCTTGACAACTTGCTCTACCATCAAAATTTTCTGTCCATCGTGACACAGCCTCGTATGTCAAGTCACGTGAAAGACTTTCTAAATTTTTTCCTGGTATTTTGTGCCATACTCGTCATCCGGAGTTACCCGGAGTAAACTCCACGAGGGGTTCGGAGCTCGTGGAGAGCCAGATATCGTAATAAGGGCGTATAAATGTGAACGTGAGTGTGAACTCTACCCTAAAAAGTTGTACATGGAAAGAAACGAGAGCTTGCTGCTTTCTCTACGATTTTCAGTGCGAGTCTCGAAAAGAGAAAGGCAGGAGTTGGATAAACAGGATAGACACAAAATAATGATGGTGAAACAGTTTGTCCTTCAAGAATAAACCATAAATTCAGTTTTTACATCCTATATTGTCTATACATTGTATAGATATTGCATATGGATGCCTACATACATGGATATCCGAAATCACCCGGGAGTACTTGATTCACTTGACTAGAAACTGGAGCAGAAGGAAGCCAGCAGAAAGAGGAGCAACAGCAAAGCACGCCATGGAACCAACTCTTGCTAAGGAGGAGATATTGCTTGAAAAATTGCAAGTAAAAGTGAAAGTATAGGAGAAAGCAGGCACACACAACATGTATGTAATAACTACGCACCATATAAATAAAGGCTCTTGAAATTCCAGCCAGCTGCACATGTTTCGATATCATTTTCCCTCGTCCATATTGCAACTCGATTCTGGATGCAACAGCAATAGACAGAGAAACAGAAACTGTGCCATAAGAGAAGACGGAGAAGGATGAGGCTGACAAATAAATATTTCCTTGAATGCCTATCTATTCAAAAGTCCTTTACATCCATTTTATTTCCCCTTTCAGGCTCTCGCCATCAGCCACGCAGAGAGACGGGGATTTAACGCCAAAGTGGCCAAATAGGTGTCATTTATAAATTCCTACTCCACTATCACCACCACAATCTCACCCTTTCTCCGGGCCACATCATAAATGAACAATATCAAAATGGCCATCCTTTTACCATCCAATGTAGTCCTTACGAATACGAGGACGAGGACGACGACGACGACGATGACAACGACAATCACAATGACAATGAAAAGGACAATAGAAACGACTTTCTCCACGACAAAAGCCCTCCAACTGTACATAGCCTGCCCATGTAAATGGACGGAGAGAAACGAAGGAGCGGAGAAAGTCATAACAATAATGCGCCCAAATACAACAAATAGGGGCGAGCAAACGGAATGCAAACAGAAGGGGGGAATGCATGGATGGATTCAGAAGGAGACAGAGAGAGAAAGCAGAAAACTGGTGCTTTCCCTGGATTTTCCAGACTTTCACTATTCTTTCTTGCTTTCTCCAAGATGGCCGTTTAGCGTCATCCTCAAATCCTACACCGTTTTCATGGCTTACACAACCCTCATTTACATACATTTCGAGGTCACTTTTATGTACAATCTGACAAGATGGAGACAGTCTTTGGAGAAAGCAGGGAAAGTTCTTTTGAATTCTCAGTATATGTACATGTAAAAATATTCGGGTATATTGTTTTGCATTGTACATACATATGAACCGTGAGCCAGCAAATAAGGAAGAGAGGATGGAAACCAGGAAAACAACATGTATATACAATTTTCGGAGGCTCAAAGCGGGAGTTTTTCCATCTCAAAAGATTGTCTTGTGGTGGGCTAAACGATTGTGCACCGGCTTTATACATATATACAGAGACAAAGCTTATGTACATTTTTACACGATAACGCAACCCCAATGTGCATTTCCGCCATTTCCTTGGTTTGTTCCCTCTTTCACTCACGTCCATGTCCTCTAGTCTTTCGGGCCATTTACATAAAGTAAGTTATTGTATAATATCCACTCCCTGGGACTCTCGAGTACTTCTCCGCCGTTTCCTCCTTGGCTCTCCATTTTACCCGGGTTTTTTTCCAGTCGAGATTTTTCTGTCTGTCTGTCATCTTCATTCCGCATGCTGTGGGCTGGTTATGTAAATATCAGTGTGTATCCATCTACATCCTATCTGCACTCTGTATCTATAGAACGGGCGGAATCTGAAAAAACGGGATAGGAGGAACCGGGACAAAATCTCCAGAGACTGCCAACCCGAACCCGAACATGAACCAGAACCAGAATCCGAATATGAATATGAATCTGAATCTGAATATGACTGCAAATCCGGCCGTCTTATTCCGTGTCATGGCACTCCGGTCTACTCCACTCCATTCGAGCTAAGCCTACAGAGAAACTGAGCAAACAAGAAAAACAAAGTAAAAACGCATCATAATCGTCTCGAGAGGAAGGCAATGCAGTGGTTTTGACTGTTCTATTCTATTCTGCTGTATTCTCGGGGTATAAAGAAAATGTCACCCAAAATGCAAATTTGGGCCAACTGTGTAAAAGCTGTGGAAAAAAAGAAAGGCAGATGTAGAATTTTCCGAGTTAGTGGCCTTATTTGCTCTCCACTGACGATAACACGGCGCCGTCTTATGATGATAATGATGATGATAATGATCATGGTGATGATGATGATGCTCTGTACATTGTACATATAGGAAGAAAGGCTGAAAAAATTCAGGGGCTAAAAAGAACGGCTGTGACGGTTCATCACTGTCACATCCTCGTCTACACGTTCGTCTCAAAACTCCCGACATTTCAAGTTTCTTTTTCTCTGTGTTTGTTGCTGTATGTAAATCGCAAAGCGTGCGCTCCTCTTTTTGAAACAAAGTATGAGGACAG
Organism: Sminthurinus bimaculatus; assembly: GCA_034698285.1. Taxonomy (NCBI): domain Eukaryota; kingdom Metazoa; phylum Arthropoda; class Collembola; order Symphypleona; family Katiannidae; genus Sminthurinus; species Sminthurinus bimaculatus. The sequence goes on along the minus strand of JAQIVE010004672.1, from coordinate 3,708 downwards.
GGACAGGGACTGGGAATTGCAGTGGGCAAAGAGACAGGAAGAAACAAAAAGGATAAACGAAAGTTGACAAACATTCGTGCATAGATAGTACACACTACACACAGTCATGTTTATGGCGGACGGATCTCTCAGCGTTACGCACTGCACTTCAGCTCAACGTCAACTTCAACTACTTTTACTGAAAACGCCTCTCAGATTCACTCGATTACGTTTCTCTACCTAGTACATACACACAAACTATATACAATATACAAGGATACAAAGGAAGAGACACGGAGCAAGATTTGCCCCAAATTACATCATATTATGTCACATCAAAGTAGTATCTAGTAGTGTGCACTTGTCACAACTTGATGCTAATGAATGTGAGTCCCTGGGACGCATGCACACAAAGAACTTGAGGTGACAAGTGCAAGTGTCCCCCTTTAAGGATACCTCCATTTTTAATGGGTTGAAGACGTAAGGCTGAAATTTTATTAAAATGTGATGATGTACCTGTATTGTATTTTTTACTCTAATGTTTAGTTAATATTGTTTGATTTAATGCTTTAAAAAATTATAAAATTTCGAGCAAAATGAAGAAAGCAATTTGAAATATCAAACTTGAAAATATCAAGCACAAATTCACGGAAGAAAGAATAAAAAATTCACAGTTGAGAGTTTCGCTTGATTTTCGAGCAGTTTTGCAAGTTGGCATTCTTTGTCCAATTCCAACCAGTGTTTCCTCTTCGGTTCTGCTTCTTTTCGTCCCCAATCGGTCTCTAAGGTTTTTTCAACTCAAAATTGTGTTCAGTGTTCAACTAGCTACAAGCATCAGCATCTATCCACCTAAACATGGTGTGCAAAGGCGTTGGAGTAAAACGAGAGAGATTGACTCCAATAACGTAAATGACGGTCAACCGCCCAGAAAACAGACTCACTGGGGGAATGTCCCAACTACGGACTCCAAAATCGGGGGAAAGAAACCCCGCTTTTCTTGCGAAAGTTCCCCCGAGACACAAACTGCATAGTCAAGACTCGAGTCTCCATCCATGCTCAATGCTCAAGATTCCTTACATTTACTCTCAACATTTGCACTTACATTTCCTCGGTGAATAAAAACTTTTCCTTTCCACTTGGCTACCCTTTTGCATATAAATGTACATATGTATTATATGTACATGCATCAGCTATACATTGGTTTCATACTTTATTTACTGGCAACCTGGAAATTTTCATAGCATGTTGTTCTACAGTGTAAAATGGCGGAGAAATTTCGGAAAAAAACATCTTTTCCTTCCACAGTTCACAAGTGTCGCATTAAAAAGTTATAATTTTAATTCAAGTACATACATAGTTGTGCATAAACTTGGGTCCTTTCCCTGTTTGTCCCACTTTTCTTTGAATTTTGCAAATTTTTCCAGTAGTTGTAGAGAAATTTGTTCAGTTTCAGTTTGGTTTGACCCTTGTTAGCAGATAACTGTAAATTCATCCATCCGTGCGTGCTAACAACTGAACAGAGAACTCCTTAAAAAGTGGGAGCTCCAAAATGGTCCATTGTCTGCTGACCACTCTGTTTTTCCCTTTGAGTGAGTCCACCATGACAATGCAATGATTATGATTACACAACAAAAAAGGCCCTCGTTTTCCTTGTCCCGCTTTTCTGTCGAGTCTGTCCATTTTCCACTTGACACTCGGGAAAAGTGATGTGATGCGGTCTGCGGCATTGTGTATGTGTGTGTGTGTGGATGGTTGGTTGATGGTAGGAAATACAAAAAGTTGAAACCGCACACGTAGAAGTTTGGCCTAGAACGATCGTTTGATTCTCACACTTGCTCTCTTTTTTCTCATGTATTAGGTCCCTTTGACCAGGGAAATATGAAGAAAAGAATGGAAAGCAATTTCGTAGAAGAGCTCCCTTCCTTATCTCTTTGCTCTATATATGTATAGGACTATATAGAAAATAGAAAAGTGAACAAAAAAAGAATCTCGACCACCGCACTCAACTTGAACCACAAACTCAAACTCGGAGCCGCAATCGAAATCACAATCGCAATCGCAATCACATTTGTACTCGTGCATTGACAACCAATTCAGTCACCAGCACTTTGCTCTGCTTTTTTTTTGGCGATTGACCACAAAACTGGATCGGGACAACCCTGCGAAAAAAATCCATGACGCTTCATTTCTTTTCCCATCGTAAAATCTAGTTTTTCCTACATTTATTCATTTATTTATTCTCCCTTCCTTAATATTACTTTTTATGCGATAAATCTGCATTTCAAGCTTTGCTAATTCTAGTTTTTACAGTAGGGCGAGATTATTCAATTTTTTCCGGGTTTAATTGCCCATTTTTCAACTGATTTATTCAGCAACTTTGATTATGCGATTTGCTCCCTTAATGACCCCTTAATAATTCGCGGGTGGTGGAACTGAAGATTAGCGATATAGAGATCGTTGTTGCTCCGAACTAAGTATTATGCAGGAATTATGAATTATGGATAAACTCCAGGACGATGACGATAATGCAGATTAATTCGGTCTCTAAAATGGGGATGACGATGAAGACGGTGATGGTGATGCTTATCAATATTGACTATTAGCTGAATTATTCACGGGATTTTACCCGGCATTCCATTTAAGTCTCTTTCCCGCTATTTTCCATTTTACGACACGCCAAATCCATTGCTTTTGATTTTATTGTGTGCCATGGCATGGCATTTGTTTGGAACCGGGAGAATGGGCCAAAGTGCACTGTGTACTATCTACTATCACCGCTCATAAATTATGATGAATTATCCATTTCCGTCTCCATCTTATTACCTCCTTATCACGGCGGTGTATTATGTATCTATCTACAATCTACATACACATCGTTCCATCGTCCTATCATCCTCTAATCTTGGGCATCGTAAGCCACCCCACTTTGTCTCCATATTAATGACAGAGGAGGCAGAGGAGCTCATGAATAAAGGGGAATGGATAAATTCAAGGAAGACATGAATTGACATTCATCGGCGGCCTGCGGGGTGATAAAACTTGCAAATTTATCACACTGTCGATTCACCTCCATCTTCAGCTCCCCTGTAGGCACACACACACACATACAGCCAGTGAACAGTGAACAGCTAAAAGAGTAGAGATACACAAATCCGTACAAGGAAGGGACAGAGTGAAAATAAATATGTGTACGTATATATGTTTGTATGGGTCTATAGATATCCTTGCAATTAATAATTGATCAGAAAATGAGGATGAATGAGCGGGGAATTGCAATTTATGCAGCGGAAGAGCAAGTTTATTAGCAAAGAGGCGAAAGTGGATGCTGACCATGGGACGTCATCAATGATGATGAAGGTGGTGATAATGAAAGGATCGTCTTAGAAATGGAGATATTTAGTTGTGGATGAAATCGAGCCCATATCGAAAGTGTATGTATTTATACTGTGTGTATTGCATCATTTATGGGGGTAAAGTAAGTTTAAGTTGCCATTAAAAGATCTCCCTACTAACAAATTAATTATGAATGAACGGATTCGGGGATGAGGTGGAATGTGGAAGATAAATGTAGATAGAAGAAGCAGTTTATCTTCCATCCTACTCTCTGTCTTTCATTAAATGGTGATCCAAATTTTACTTTCTCCATGCTAATAGATGGCGAAAGTAAAATTTGGATCACCATTTAATGAAAGACAGAGAGTACATACACTCGTTTTCCTTAAATAATGT
>JAQIVE010004671.1:0-14177 GCA_034698285.1 Sminthurinus bimaculatus | reverse complement strand
TTCTGTCTCCATATCTATGTAGTATGTATATTATATGTAGGTGCATTTCAACTTCTGTCTTTACGTACAAATGGTAAAAGGAGAGGAAGGCCTTAGCATTGCCCAAGTAGAGCAATTTTCTCCGTTTCAACTTACGATAAATGTAGTTGTGGACTCTAACGTAAACAAGGATGTTATATTTCTTTCACCTTATTCCTTCTTCATCCTTTTTTTCCCTTTTGATCTTGATGATCTAACTCCGACCACGAACAAGTTCGATAAACTGTTTTCTCCCCAGTTTTAACACAAGACTTTATTCGTGTCTGTGTGAAACAGCGGAGCAGAGGAATAAAAATTGTTAAGCTGAATAACGTTGTTCACAGTTTTTATTTTTCATTCCTTATCAACTTTTATGGATAGAAAATATAGTTGAGTCGAGTTAAGTAAAGAAATGAAGTGTCTATATAAATAAACTTAGCATTTATTATCAACAGAGTTTTTCTTGTTTTTTTTGGCCTAAAAGAAGACCAAGATGACGAGATTTAAAGCTCTCACTTGACTTGATGGTAAAGATTGGATTTGATTGAAGAATGGAAATGAGAGGCTGTTTTAAGTTGAGAAGTTGTACTTGTTTGTTCTTTTGTTCTTTGATTTGAGATATGTACATATTGTACATGTATGTGTATTGTGTGTATATATAATATAGATATAGATGAAAAAACATGGAAAAGGGAGAAATGATGGAATGAATGAAAGAAAATAATAAAGGCGAAAAATCTTGAGGGTCGAGTATGTTGATGTTCATACGTACAAAAGTTTAAGTTGCTTGCATGTTTCACTCTGATTTCTTTGAGACGATGAGAATGTAACTCGCTTGAATTCAAATCAAATTGGGAGAAAGAGAGAAGAGGCCAAAGAAAAAAAAAGAAAAGTCATTTCATTGTACATATGTATGTAGATAATATGTTTATGCATCTAGATAAAAGGAAGATTCTGTGAGAATAAGAATGACTTGTTTATTTCTCCATGGTCGACTTTCGAGGGCCATTTGCTTCCCTCTAAATTCAACTTCTCTCAACTCAACCTAACTCGAGTCAAGTCGAGAGTCTAGACAGGAACATTTTTGATGTAGACTTCCAACTCCTCAACATGCAATATTGAGAGGGGAGGGTGAAAGTAACAAAGAAAAAGGGGAAAAAATGTATAAAGGAAGCGAGACAACTCGGTATTTATTTGAGCTTATGGGTGTAGGTTAGAAAGTCTTGACGTAAATGTCTTCAACTATGTAGTTGTTGTAGGAGAAAATTCGCTCTTTTTTAGTCTCTCTCTCTCTCTCCCGTTTTCCCCTCGTGTGCCTCTGCGTGTCTTTCGTAAGTTGAGAGAGTTGAGTGGTAGACAGAGCGCAGAGGAAGAAACAAGAATCTCGACGTTTTTCTCTGCTCACTTGGGTTTTAACCAAGTTCTCTCTTTCTTGTACAAATTATTCTCATCGATTTACTTTCACTTCACATCTCCCACTCTCCCTCTTTCTCTCTTTCCCAGTTTTTTTTTCGCTTTTTCCCGAGTTGGGAGTTGAACTCTTTCCCCTTCCTTTTTGCATTTTTGAACATATTGTCCTCATGGAATTTTTATGGTGTTGCATACATAGATGCATACATACATACATGCATACAGTCAGTCAGTTATGCGATGTGATATTCCTTTCCATCCCATTTTATAATTCGGTAGAGAAGGGGAATTCCTGGATTATATTACGGAGATTCGGCAATGGCTTTTATTTTATGTATTATTTGATTTAAAAATTCCCTGTTTTGCTCCCCTTCTTTTGTTAAATTCCATTTAACTTTAAGCAGTTCAATTTTTTTCAGCCAAAATTCTTGCACTACTTGGAAAATTGTCAAAAATATTAAAACTGACTTCTCGTGTGCCAAAGTCCATATTACACGGTCAAGTTGTGATGTACAATTTGAAAGGAGCAAGAGCTCGCCGAACGGTTGCTGTTTAATATAAGTAACTGTATACATTATACATATAATGCAAAGGAATGAAAGATGAGAGCTGAGAGCCTTCTTGTATGGTTTATTATGACAACAGCGAGGAGAATGAGAAGAAAAACTTGTAGGGTTTGTCCATGTTTGTCAACGTGTAGATGTGATAGATTGATGGTTGATAAAAATAATGATATGATGGCGTGGCGTGGCTTGGTGTAGTGTACATTTAGTGTGGTTGGCGTGAAATGGGGCACACAATGGATTTTTCATGTTTTCCTCCAGTTGGTGGCAAATAAAGGGGAGGGGAAGTCCATGTTTCTCTCCGGTCCGTATTATTGCCCTGTTCCTGTGAACACAGAGGGAGAACGACCAAGAGGAATAAGGAAAAATAGGGAGGAACGAAAGAAATAAATGGTGAGTGGGTAAGTGAGTGAGACCCATGCCATGCCATGTCATGTTATGTTGCATGTGACCAGTCCGTCTCCACCGAAGTAGCATTTTTTAAATCTTTAATTACACATGTCCAAACTCCAAGTCCAGCTCCAACTTTACTATTAGATGGAGGAAGGTTGGCGTTCCTTTTCCTTTTGGTCAGCCCTCCCCTCTTTCATTTCATACTTAGCGTTAGTCACTTTGTATTTTTCGTATGTGTATGTTTATGGTAGTTACTTTCACTCATTCAGTAGTGACTGTATATTGTATATGTGTGTTGAATATTGAACCTAATGCTACTACACTTTTAGTGTAATTTTCTTTCCTGATTTTCTATTGATCGCATAGGTTGTGCAAATGGCAAACATGGGGCTATGTTTCCTTTACTTGAGCAATGTTCATAAAATTTTATTTTTACATACGGTAAACGTTTAGGTATTGTCAAAAAAAAGTTGCAAAATTTTTGCAAATATTGGGGTCATATCATTTAAAAGGACTTTGTCCATCCTTTACGTCATTTACTACAGAATTTGCATTTTTTTTGTAACATCTATAATTTGATTAGGTTTAGAATTTTTTTGTATCGACAAGAATTAGTGTAAATATATTTTTTCTTTTCGTGGAAATCAGAGGATCTAGAGGACAAGTTCCAAGATAAAAAAGGAGAGTAATGAAATATATTTGGTATAATCGGTAATAATAGCGTGTACTCACTTTATTCTTGAACGTATATTTATGTCTTGGACTTTCACGAATTACGAATATAGAATTAGTCGGAACAGGGGGAAATTGACGATGATGATGTTGATATTTATGTTGAATGGTAATAGTTGAAAACGCACACGTATGCATATGTACTGTGTGGATTGTACATTGTCCAAAGTGTACATGAGAGTGAAGTGATTGTTATTGGAACTGACAGGAACAAACGTTTTTCATTATAAGGAGAGCCCGCGTTCTTTCATCCATATCGATAGCACTCTGACTCGTTAGTTGGTTGGTTGGTGCGACTGCTCTTTTATACGATCTTGACATGCAAATAAGTGATTTAGATATAAAATATTCTGCTAGTGAGCGGTACCCTTTCAACTTTCCAACCTTTATTTTGTTCATTTTTTCGCGTGGCTGTGAAAATGCGGTGGCGGTCTTCTCTTTCCCTTTTCTCCTTACCCACAATTTTTTTCTTGTACGGCAGAGTGTAAGTGAGTGAACTGGGAGTCAAACAACTAGTATTCAGCTCACTGAGCTCCACTATTCAACTAGATATTCTCGATTCCTTTGTAGGTAAATCAAAATGCCAGCCGATAAACTACACCTTAATTTCTCAACTCAACCTGCATTGCATGAAACGCACACGTGTATTTGTGTTTTTTCTTCACATGACGTGAATGCATGTAGGTATTTTTTTGAATTATGTATTACTGGACTGGTGGAATCTAAAAAATGCCCAATATTATTTGGCAAAGAACTAACAATAAGAAGTAGCAAGTCTATTTATTTCTAAATTCGTATGCAGTATTGTGCTGTACATAGATTGTACGGTAAATAATTTTTCCATTGTACAACCTGACTTTTTGCAGGGAACTTTCAAGTTTAGAAGACAAAAGGTGGTTGTGGCTGAAATGTAGAAATTATGGTAACAACTCAATTCCATTCCCATATTTTTGTATTATAAAAGAAGGTGAGTTGAGTGGAGGAAAGAAAAATAATAATAGAGAGATTTAAACACGACCGAAATTTTTTCTTCTTGCGTTCCATGGAAATGCAGTTCAAATTCGGCATTGTTTGGCAATATCGTTTTGTTGGGAAATGAAATGCCAAACCTGTGTAATATCATAAAGTTGCAAAACACATAATAATCGTAAACGGTTGATGGTTATAGTGTTGAAGCCGAGGCTGAAGGTGTAGTTGGCAGAATGAATGTTAGAAAAGGGTCGTGGTGGGATGGGAATATTGTGTAAAAAGAATGAGTGTTAAATAAATGTGAATGGAGTTGGTACATAATTTTGTAGGAGACCTGTTATTATTGCGTACATACATACATATACATAGTAGAAGTTGCCGGGTAATATTAGTAGAGAAAAGAGATTTTCTGCTTCCTTCATTCGGTCGGTCTAGTCTTTTGGCTTTCGGCTTGGTTTTGATGGCACAGAAAAGTAACGTAAAACTACGACGTGAAGTGAAGTGCAGAAAACCTGAAATCAAATGTGAGGCGTCTCCACTTTTACTTGCTCCTTCTCTTTGTATTTCTCCAAGTCTGTACATGTATATGTACTGTATTGGTAATGCATGTTTCGAGGGTGACTTTGGTTCCATGTAAATTAGTATGCAGGGAGAGTGGAACTGTTCTGTGATGAAGGCAGCATCAGCTAGCTACTTTTGATCGTGTTCAGACCAATCTTAAATGTTGAATGTAGGCTTGGCTTGGCTTGACTTGCTCTTTGCTTGGCTGGATGAAGGCCGTCCTCACTGAATAACAATCAGTTTAGGCTCTATTCCGGCAACCTTTTCCATGTGTCTTTTGCGCGCTTTATTTCTCTCCCTCTCTCCTTTTATGTATGTCTTGCTTCTATGTATTTACTCGAAAAAATTCGACTAGCTCCAGAGAAGTCTTGAGACTGCCGTAGAGTCGAATCGACTCAAGGCTGTGTGTTGAGACTCAAGATACACAGAAAATACACAGTCTGTGTTTACTATCTCCTTACTACACATTCTCGTGTTTCTTTAACCATGTCTTGACGCCGAGAAAGGCTCAAAACCTCCTTTCATTTTCACGAGTACAAGCATGACACGAACCAGAGAAAGTAAAGAAAGTAACCCACTGTTTCAACCTACATGTGTATAGCCTTTCTCTTTTGCTTTCCCTAAAAATACACAGAACACATACATGAATGGGGAAATCTACACAAAATGTATAGACAGAATGGATGGAGAAAATAGGAGAAAGTAAGTACTTTCACCAGCTTAAGCTCTGCCATGCCCTCTGTATGAATATCGCCATGAATACTTATCAGAGAAAGAGGCAGACGGAGAGAACTCCAAAAATCTACAGATAACTACATAATATGTACATCATGTTATACTGTAGTACTGTATTCCCCTTCTTCTTCTTGTTGTCTTATTTCAAGTTCATCTGCTGAGAGACTTGAGAAAATAAGTATGGGGTCGAAATAAGTACGACACTCACAATATTTGAGCGTGTATTGTACAAAGAAATTTTTCATGGAGTAGCGGGAAGGGAGTTCAAGTTAAATCAAGAATACTTTTCGGCTAACCATGGGGTTTTATTGCTTAAAAATTATGGTAAAAAGTTTTGTTTGTAATTTATTAGATAAAAGCCACAATCGGCTTATAATAGGGAAGAAGGACAGAAACTTTTACTCCAACGATAGTGGATGATGTTTAAATTAAATAGGGAGTAAATCAAGTGCAGAAAGAATTAGAAATTAGAAGGGATATTGGATGGATTGTAAGTAGAAAGAGAGATAAAAGAGGAGAAAAAGAGTGTAATGTTGAAAACTTTAATAATTTCTTCAAAAGTGGGTGGAAGAAACGTCTTGGAGGAAGGCACGTTCGAGGCTACAACGAACTCAGGCTCTGCATCATGTATATATAGTATCTATTGTACATAAGTAAGTACGTATACCCGCAAATATGTAGTGGTGTATCTAGAATCTAGAACGTACAAACTTTGAGTTTGACAGAGCACATGGTCTGCTTTGGCGTGGCTCGGTTCAGCTTGGCTTGGCTTGTGGAATCAAGCAGAATCTCTCTTCTGGTGAAACTTGATGTGAATCCATAAGTAGCCAACCAACCAACTAACATACTCAAACTCAATACTCGGATTCTCCATGTCGGCCACGACCACGTTCCTTTCTCTCCTCCTCAACTTTTCCAGGCTTCTCCCTCCACATTGTACAATACATAATCCTCCAGTAGTCTCTACTAGAACTAGAACTAGACTATCTATACTGTATTGTTCGCGGAATTCCAATTGACTGTTGCCTCACTCGCATATGCACGAGCCGATCTTCATCTTTATGTTGGACCCATATAATATACAGTGTATAGAGTTCTATCTGTATACAGAATAAAGGCTGCGGACTCCAGATTGAAAGAGTTTGGAGAAAATAGATCTGGTATTGCTGCTACTGCTGCTACTTTCTATGTATGCAGTGTCCTATTATGTTATTTTGTGTTGTGTTGTGGGAAAAGGAGATGTGAAGATGTGATCTTGTATTTTGTATTGTTAGGAGAGAGTGAGTTGGCTAACTCTGTAAAACCCACAAAAAAGCGATATAATATTCTTTCATCATCACCATAGTAAATAAGAGATAGACCAAGCCAGAAAGCTGACGAGAATTGTATGTGAAAGTCATGTTCATCGCATGTCCTGGGTAGTTCAATCAAATTTTTGTATAGTACTCTATCGTGTTAAGATTGTATATTATATGACCTTCTGGTATTTTTCCTTGTTCACGTACAAATATGTGTCAACCACAATAACAATGTAATATCCCTTCTCCATAATAACGAGGATTGGCAAAATGCAGATGCACACAACGTACAATAAAAAGCACTTGCAAATTTTATTTTATAGAGCGATGGTGGTTAAAACGGGAAAGTCCAGATCTAACACGAAATCCGAATTTAACGTGCATTAATGTGATAGGAGGTACATGTATGAATGCTTCAAATTTTTGGCCCACCCTACTCTCACACATTATGTGTATCTTATGTATGTAGTATGTATTACCATACTTCTTGGTATGGAGACTGCTCCCCTTATTTATGAATGGGCATGGAACGTGAATTTTGTACCGTGTATACAATTTTGTTAAGCAAGTTTTCTTTGCTCGGCGTGCACATATTTGTATGAGTGTAAGAGTTTGCCAAGCCAAAATGAAGCTATACGTAGCTTCTATTTGGGAAATTGAACAAAATGAGCAATAAGAGTTCCTCTCCTTTGTCCGTATCTCTTTACTCTGGAAATGAGAAGGACAAGCTTATAGCATGTCTTCTTTCTTCCCTAGTTTGACTTTCTCTTTCATTGAATGTGGCGATATACTTTTATGTATGTATAATGTATACACATTTATGTACATATGTCTGTGTGTTTGTTGGCTGAGAATGGGAATGGCTGTGAATGTATACTGACGGATTAAGTTCTTTGAGTGGATGGAGAGAGAAAGTGAGAGAGAACTCCCAGCGGACGTTTGATGTTCATTAAATTCTCGGCGCTTTCCAAATCGGACTTGGCCATGGCAAACACGCTAGTGCGGCAATTTTGTTACACACATCCCGCAACACTAGTTCTTTAGCCAAAAGTGACTCGGTCTAGCTCGTTTTGCGTCCCTCTCCCTTTCTTTATCCTTCCTTCCTTTTGGCCTTGTCTTGATTCGCCTCACCTCTTCTTACCCAACTCACAATGTATGTATGTATGTATGTGCGTGTATCTGTTTCTCATTCTTCCTTTGTATATTTAACTACCTTCTTATCCTATTCAATTCTGGATTCAGAATACTAAGTGAACGCTGTATACAATCTTAAATTACAAATGTGTGTAGCGCCTCACACCGCCAGAAGGGAACTTTCTCCATTTCGTTCCGCTTCTGCTCTTTCTTCTTTGCTTTTGGTTTTGGTATGGAAAATTGTATACCTTATGTATATCTGCTACTACGTACTCTGGGTATGCATAGGTTGGTGCACGTATGCATGTGCATTTTTGTATACGCACATTGAGAAGTTTGTCTTCACATTAAATCTGTTGGAGGGTTCCTGGGTGAGATGACATAGTTAACCAACGTTAGATCAGACTATTATTACATGTCCTGTTTGTATGTAGTCTAGTGATTCTTGTTGCTTTAGAGTTTCAAGAGTGGAGAAAGAGAGGGAACAAGAAGGCAGTTTGCATTGCAGCAAGGAACGCGACAAGGGAAATGAAGAGGAAATAGAATAATGACATTTATTGGCCACTCCCTTTCAACTAATTTCGATTAAAAACAAATTTACGACTTTCGCTCTGTAAACACAGATAAATAGTGCAGTTGGCTGTATGCATTTTACATTTTTATATGTGTATTCTGCATTTGAGATTCCTCTCCTACTACTACTAGTAAATTCTATCTCGTTTCATCTCCAACTTCTAACTCGTTATTTTCACCGTTAAACTCGACAAGGACAGATCCACATTTTCCTCTAGTCGATATGTATTCCTGTTCAAGATGGCTTTGAATTTCAAACTTAAAGCACTTGATTTGCATGTCTTGATTTGAGGTGAGTTTCTGTCTGGAAATGAGGGAGTTGGGTGATGGAAGCGTGAGCAAAGATAATTAGAGGAATGGATTGCATTAATGTTTTAGATTTGTGCACATTTGAAATGATGAATGAAAAGGGTGTTTCGCCTCCGATTTGACCAATTTACGATCCCTAATTAGTTTGTTTAAACTTTAAAGACAATTTAATCGTCGGCTCGCGAGCAACCCATTAAATTCTCATTAATTGTGTAATTTTTTCTCCCTAAATTAATCTGCTCCAATTAAATATTTATTACCTTGTCATAATGACTGAGAGTATATGTACACAGTGATGGAGAACCAGCGTGAAGGATGGTAAATGCCAGTAATTGGATTTGTATTCGTGTGTTTGTGTATGTGAAATTATAAATGTGCTGTTCCTGTTCCTTCACCACCTCCTCCTCCTCCTCCTCATTCAACATGGTGGGATAAAGCCGTTAATTTACAATCTAGAATGACAATTAGATGGCAGAGAGGAAAGTCAATGAGGATGAACAAGGAATGGTTCTGGAGAACAAGTACAACAGGAGCAAAGTCACATTCATCCACAGTCCAACTAATATAAATCCACAGTATTCACACAATATTCTCGAATGGAATTTCAAATAGAGCGTAGTCAGAGAGGCATAAGGAGAGATAGAGACAGAGACAGACCAAGTGAACAGCCAATCTTTACACAGGCAATCTTTGTGTGTATACTTTTAATGCTTGTCGTAGTCGTCGTGGCTCTAGTTCCAGCCCTCGTCATCGTCATTGTACGGGGCATGTCTTGCTTTGCATAGCTAAATGGTTCATAATGAAGTGAAGTAATCGTGAGGACGTGGAGAGCCTTGCTTTGTATGTGTGTATGTATGCATGTATGTAGAGGAAGAGCTTATATACGATTAGTGAAAGTAATGCTGTTGATAGTTAATTAAGGATACGATTTGTTGACTGATTACTATTTCCTGTCGGCTGTGGTTATACATACATTCTCTTCATCGTTCTCTTCTTAGTCATTCTCTGGTCTCTTGTTCGTTCCCCCATGCATAAAGGCTAAAGGCTCGCTGCAGGAGTTCTCACCGTTTTCTCTCTCTTTCTGTCTCTCTATTTAGTCAATGTAAAATTACGCCGACTACACGCTTGATAGGTTCGTCGACGCTGCTTCTCGCTTGTCGCTCGTTTGCTCGTTCACTATAGCTCAGCCAGTTTCTCGTTGCTCCTTTAATTCTCCATGTATATATATTCCTGTTAACTTGGGTAAATATTATATAGTATTATAAAAGCTACAGCTGTACTTTATTCTATATAAAGGGAACTAGTGAAAGACTGCCTCGAGTAATAAAACAAGGAGGCAGAACTCGAGCTCAAAGTGGTAATAAGCTTTTAGCTCCGAGCCCGCTTTTACACACAAATTTACACATGCATAGTTGTACGTGAAAATGCAAATGTGCGAGCTAATATGCACAATGTACATTTTACATACAGGCGTATATTTATATGTACATTTGTTCGTGGGTGAGAACATGTGCGTATTCTGATGTCAATGCCAAAACGAAGTTAACATTTACTGTATACATCTATGCACGACTATAAGTGATATTTATATTGTCCTGGAACGAAAGTAATTTCGGTTTTTTTATCAGTTGTGTAAAAAATTAAAAACGCCGATTATATTAAGGTGTGATTCATTATTTAACACCATCCCTAATTAAAATCCCACCAGATCCCATGGGACATGTCCGACCAGAAATTCGACCAAAATCCTGTCATAATCCCATGACCGTCCCATCACATTGGTATCGAATGTCATCGGAATCCCATCGCCATTCTGTCATGTCAACAAATAATTATAAAAACATTTGTGTCATGATGGAAGTCCCATGAAAAAGGGACTCCGATCGGATTTGACGTCATGTTGGTCGAATTTCCTGTCTCACATTTTGATAACATATTATTTTAAGGGATTGTACGTTTCTTGACATGACTTATACAGCACCATTAACCAAGAGTTTGATTGTGATTCTATCTGGCAGTAATGAAGAGGATTTGCAAATATCGAAAAAGAAATGTGAGAATTTAGGTCCAGGCGGGAAGATTACTTTCTCTACAAGCCAATAGTTTGGAGAAGAAAGGGAAAGAGCCAAGTGAATGTAGGAGTATGATAATATGTACTTTAGACTTTGGTTTCCGAGAATAGCTTCTATTATCCAAAACCTTGGTTTGCGGCTACTGGCAACCGCTGACTCAATGAATTTTCAAAGTTGAAATCGGAATGAACTCAACAGCCACCGTTGAAAGGGAGGCGGCAACATATCGAGAATGGAAAGTAAAAGAGACAGCAAATTTCATACGGCTTTTGTACCACTGCCGTCACTTCGATACAACACTTTGATACTAAATAAAGGCTAAGGAAAGTTGGCTACTTAGACTGCTGTACTTTATTCTCTTTGTAAAAGAGCGTATAGCAAAATTTACATCCAATCTCCAAAAGGTGGGTTTGAATATTATGTAGGTCAATACCTTGTTTGATGAAGCAAGTACCCATTTAAAATGTCTACTCTAAAACTCTTTGGTTCGGACGTAATTGACGGGAAACTTTGTTCATGAAAAGGGAGAAAATGCAAACATACTATAACATCCTCATTTTCGATTAGGATACTATGCATAATATTGTCTATCCATGTAAAGCGAAATGGCTGTGGTATATCAAGTTAGTCCCAATTAAAGTTGGGTTTAAATCCATGCTCTATATCTGGATTATGGATTACTACATTGGTAAAATCCTTCGAGATAATTATGTTAACTTGGCTAATCGTTGACTTAATCTATGTAATATTTCGGTAACACGTTCTTTGATATGTGTACACGCGCACATTTGGTAATTTTTTGTCGTTTATTCCGCGGTTGCATAAAGGTACTCAAGTAAATTGTTGTGTGAGTTGCAAGGTGTGAATGAGCAGAATCAGTGTATTTTTCCGCAATAATAATAATAATGATAGAATAATAAGGAAACCCCTCTGATTCGGATGAGATTTAAGCTTTTTCTGTGGACTTGAACCTCTTGGACTGACATTCCCATTATGGGATTTAGATTTGGTTTAGATAGGGATTCACGTTCGTCGATAATATATTGATGGCGGATAGGGGATAACAGACAAAGACATGCATAATAGGTGGAGAAAAACAAAGAATCCGGGGGAAACTCTAATAGGAAGTTAAATAAGTGCACAAATTCTATGTGCGTATAAGTGTACATAGGAGTATCAAGCCGGGAAAAAAGTTGGCAGGGAGTCCACTGTTTGGTTTGGATTGAATGTCTATAAGCACATATGTATCTGTCTATGTATATAAGGGAGCTTGGGCGAGAGTTTGCCTCACGCTTGGAGGAAAACAGGCCAAAGTACGAGGAAAATGACGCTGATAATGTGTAGTTGGCTTGGGAAAGAGATTTTGTTTTATCTCATTTACTTCAATTACATACGATCCCATTGATAATTATTATTTCATTTCATGGGTTCGTGGTATAGTTGAGAGTAGTGAAGAGAGCGAGAGAGAGAGAGAGAGAGAGAAGGGGAAGGGAAAGTAAGCATACATGTGTATGTACGTATGGACGTATGTACATTCTTGTTTGTCTACATATGGATCATGGGAGGGGAATGAATGATGGTTGGACGTTGCAATGCCAACTGAGTGCTTGATTAGCGCCTGAAAAAAGTTTCCAGTAATCAAATTAATGAAATTCAGCCCACAGGGTCTACCCCGGTAAATTAGTATTGATTGTCCCGTCTCTCCACTCTTCCAGTCTAATATGTTCCATGGAAAAGTGTGCTGGGCTGCGGATGAACGAAGAAGAAGGAGCGGCAATCTAGGAATTATGTACACTCACACAAAACTGTATACAAACATGTACCACCTATATCTTCACATTATACTTAACTCTATTATTTTTCCAACTACCTTCTGTTTTAATAAACTCGTACGAGCATCAACTCAACTCAACTGAGCTCAGCTCGGCTCAACTCAACTCGACTCTATGTATGTGTGCGGTGTGTGTATGTGTATGTGGAAATCGTGTTAGACTTTCTCTCCTTTTTTCTCGGTCTTTTCCCTCCACTTTCCACTTCTACACATTACCTAGTGTTAGTTTCCTCCACGATTACACTACAGTATAATTTCCGACAAACGGCAAAACTTTGTTTTGGGAACCCGTACGTGCGTTACACCGTTTTTGTCTTTGTATTTGTTTGCAGTAGGTAGTTTTATTTCCCTTTTTCCATATGTATATATATCGAGTGTGTAGTACCTTGAGCAGGCTTTTATTTAACCTCGATTCACTTGTGTATAGTCTAATTATCTTCTCTGGTCTGTTTTGTTCGCTTCGGTCGGTGCTCAACTACAAAAACTATTGTGCTGCGTTCGATGAAGCCGCATGAAAAATTTTCTGTCTACATGTATAATGCTGGCTCTTGTTTATTCTTTCACTTTCTCGTTTATTGAATGGAGGTATTTTGCAATCCAAATCTGGGCATACAACACGTATATGCACGATAAAATATGAAAATTGTGAAAGAGAAGGAGAAATGTTGTGAAATCAAATTAATATGCACAGTTTATATGCGGCTTTTTCAGGACGTACAAAAGGTTGAGACAAAGTTTCAACAAATAATATGCTGATACAATAGAGTGGTGCATAATATGGAAAGGAAATACTTTTGGATATTTCATCCATCTCCTTCCATTTTCATTTATATAAACACCAAAGGGATAAAATGTAGGTATATGCTGGTGGTTTTGTTTTTTAAATGTACAGCTAGAAATCCTGATTCACTAACTAAAACACAATTCTTTTCCCAATACTGATGCAATAGAAATGCCAAACTTATCTACTGTTTTTGTTCATATTATCGTTCATATTGTCATTTGATGTAAATATTTTTTTTATAGAGTTACAACTTTTTTGTATTTGTTTTCTCTATTATGTACATATTTGTATGTTGCATATTGATGATTGTCAATGAGCAGCAATAAAAGTAGAGACTATAATAATAATGACGATGATTATGCGGCTGTATATAAAGTTTTGCAAATGAGGATAAACAAAGGTTCTTCCCGATGTACATTAAAGTAGATCGAATATGGAATAAATAATGTGGGAGAGCATGCTATTGACTTTATGCATATATCTTTACACGTACTTTTGTTTGACTAAGTATAAGTGAAGCAGCCAAGTTGGTTGATGGAGGCAGTCTAGAACTGTGCATTGAGTAAGGTTATTGTATTATATAGAATATATATGGAACACGAATAAATATTTTACGATCCCCGCTTTCTCTTTCTTGCTGTTTCTCCCTCTCTTTTTCTTGCGGCGAAATGAAATTTTTCCATGTATGGCTATTTGAAATTCGAAATTCGGTCTAGTTTATATGTCTATAATAATATATGTGCAATGTGCATGTATGTATGTTGTATGCAGAATGTGACTTGTGAGTCAACTTTA
>JAQIVE010004670.1:0-14178 GCA_034698285.1 Sminthurinus bimaculatus | reverse complement strand
GTTACAAGACACATTAATGAGTGTAGTACTGAGAGATGAGAGAAAATTACAAACAATTTAAGTATTCGCAACCCTCACAAGTTGTACACTTATTTATTCATCAACACACCAAATTACACTTGGAGCGTTTGCAGTTATACAAAGCTACATTGAGAAAATAAATTGAGAATATAATCCAAATTGATAATTGTGTTTTATCTCCGTGTCAGGTGAGTGCCTAAACAAGAAAATCAAAACCATTTTTTATGACTCCAGGTCCCATTACGCTATATACATACATAAATTATAATTTATATCTGATTCGGTTGTGCTGGTGGATATAATCCTAATCGAGTTTGCTAATCATGACTCCTCTAATGATTAATTGTCCTTGTAAGGGATGGAATTAAGTAATTATGTAGCGATACAAAAATATGACCATAATATATTAGAGAAATTTAGAATTTTTATGTGTAAAAGTCGCCATACGGAAGATATTGCGGGTGACGACTTGTTTGTGATTTATTCGGGTTTTTTGTATTCATATTTTCATTTACATCTTTAAAATGTCGATATTATAAAAAATTTAAAAACATTATCGTTATATTCATCAGGTAATACGTTACGGATATGTGACATAAATGTGTTAGGTCACATTGCTGTGTAATTGAAACATTCGAAAATTACTTTTATGGAACGAGGTACATACATAATCTATACAAATATTACATTATATTGCCAACTTGTGCGGCACGTGACTCTTTTTACACCTTCCTTGACTGAAGACATCAAGTTAGCTTTAAAACTTTATCCTAAAAAATGGTTACTTTCCAAAATACACAGGAACTACGTAAAAACTAGAATGCCCATAAGAGTAAAAGTATGTAAGTTCGTAAGTTTTTTGTCACTTTGTAAAAAGAATTAACGTTGCGGAGAACAACAATTAAAAAAAAGTAAAAGATCAAAGATAAAAAGATATTAAATATAAATGCATCACAATTTGTTCTTACAATAATACATACAGTTTAAATATGTTATTATACCTAGACAGTGTAAAATCTCTGGAACATGTATAAGATACTATGTAGATTTGTTTCGCAATGCTCGTGAGATTTGTATTACTATATATATAATTCTTAATTAATTAAATTCTGTCAACTCTATACATGATAAATATAAGATAATAATTGTATGTTTGTAATGACAAACTTGCTAGTTAGCACCAAAACAAAAGTATCCGCTTTTTCAGTAAAAAGCGAATAATATACGAAGTGCAACTAAAAGGAACGCAACAAACAAAAGTTTAAAAGTCAAAATAAACCCATTGCATAAAATAAATACCGTAGAAAGTTAAAAAGTAAGCAAACTGCTAAAAAATGTGTAAAATTAAAGTTAGGTATGTATTCTGTATGCGTGAGTTTTGCGTGTGCTCGCTGTTCACTCATTTTGGCAAGTCGGCTTAGTAGTTAAATACACTGTGTGCTGATATGTATCTGTATTCTGTACAAATATTTTATATACGCGATTAAAAAAATCCTTATTAAATTGTAAATAGTTTTAAAAATGTGTATACATTGTATGTATATACACACATTCACAAAATTGTCGTGAATTAAAAGTTTAAAAACAGGAAAGAGTCTTCAAAAATGTAAAATATCAATTATTAAAGTTATTTAATTAAAATTACGCCTAAGTTTCCGCCGGTCCGTTCCGAGTTTTTTCTAATTTCAGTTTTGACTTTTGAGACAGGAACGAGGAGGGCCTTGAAGCTGACTTTGTAGGAGACTCAATCGCTTCTTCCTCGTCCAGAGGAACGTCTGTAAAAGAATTGACATCACAGGGTCCGATATAGCCATTGATCTTGCTCAAGGCTAATGCGTTCGTAATGTTCACTTCTTCAGTGTCCGATAATGCTAATCTATCCTTTTTGGACTCATTCTCATCTTCACCATCAAATCTATCTCCTCGGAGATTAGTCAAGTCCAGACCGTGATGTACTCTCGTATGCTTACGAATGTAGACTAGATTTAGAATTGCATAGAAAATGGCTGAAATGAGAGATGCCACTGAGAAGATTTGAAAGGTGATCCGTTCCCCATACCACTTGATGAAAAAACCACCGAATAAAGAGCCAGCCCCACGTCCGATTCCAAAATACAAGGCGCCTGAGAAAGTTATTAAATAATACTTTGTTTGCTACAATTTTATCTAAGTTGTAATTCTATACTTGGAAGAAATAAACTTTTCTATTTTTCTTTATAATGCTCTTAACCAATCAAGTTAATCTATGCATATACCCATTATCCCTTGAATACTGGCGATGGTCTCATTAGTGGATAGAGCAGCTGCATAAGTTGCTGCGGCAGTGATAGCTAGTGATGATGTGATGGCTTCTAAGGCTTCAAATGGTAATGTGTACCATGGATTTTCAATGAAGCTGTAGCCTAAGTAAAAATAGTTTTACATAACACGCATTATTTTATTGTGCATATGATAAAAAAATAGAAATTAAGTAAGGTGAAAACATTAAAATTTATGTATTTATAATTTACCCATAAGTCGAATGCAGTAAAAGAGCAACCCAAGGGACAAAACATTCACATGGCCCACTTTTTTAATGATGATTCGACTAAGAAGGAGTACAGGTAACCCGGCAACGCCACCCACAGATACGGTCAAGCCCATCAATATCTGTGAAATATCAAGTCAAAATATGAAATTTACTTAAACACCTTCGAAAGTTGTAAAGCATACTGTGATAAAGACTTAAATTGTTGGTAATTGGTGACCCCTGGAGGCCAGTTTGGGACTCACTTCACTTCCGCCGAGGTTCTTCACGAACCAGAAAAGAAATGTTTCCAGATATCCCCATGCCGTTCCTGTGTATTAGATAGAGACGAATTCGATATATTCCATTTTCACATTTTGTTAAACTTTGAAATATGAAGTATGAATTACATATTAAAAATCAAAATAACCTGAAAGAAACATGGCAAAGAAGAAGATGAGTATTTCAACTTGAGACAAAACTTCCTTAAGATGGCCCAACACTTTTTCTGCTGGTGCTTTGAAAGACAAGTCCAACTGTAGAGTGAGGAAAGCACTTATACATTGAAGAACGGCGTAAAGATAAAAGGCTGGACGGAAGTCCTGAAACCAGTAAATGAGAGATCCGCTAATTGGTGTAACGAGAATGGCTGCGACCAGAGCACTCATTCGTTGTAAACCGTAGTCTCCTCCCGACTCTTTCAAAATTGCCAAAACTGCTCCTTCGAACATGATCCAGGAAGTGGCTGAGCCAAGACCGAGAATAATCCGGAACAGTGTATAAAGCCAAAAGGTCACTGCAACATTATACACCTACAATAAAACATGTTCAAGGTCAAATTAGAGTAATCTTTCGAATATAAGAATGTGTAAATTGTATAGTGTACACAGTACTTTACATCAAGTATTTCTTTACTAAACAATCTTACGGGTTGATATACAAATTTGACTCACTATAGTTTCTTCCTTGTTTGAACAAAACAACTTTCGGTCATAATTGACAAGGCACTTTTCAACACATTTTTCCACATCACTCCCTCCTTTAACCTGGTTCATTTGTATACTTTCGGTCGTGACACAGCTTGGAACTGTCTTATACTCTTGATTAGCAAAAGTCCAGCTGCCTTCAATATTGAAACTCAAGTTGGTCACATTTTCCAAATTTTTAGCATTCCCGTTTAACTTTAGTCGCCGAATATCTGTACTGGTAATCTCCAGGGACTCTAGAGAATCTGAATCTGAAACCTCTGCAAAGGCCAAGTAACAGGACACATTTTCCGATTTACTACACACCAATTCCATTGTTTGATTTGAGAAGGGGGTGAAGAACACTTTTTTCCCGGGGAGAAAGTATGTTTTGTTCTCTTCAACTGGAATCGTATTCAGTCTCGGGGTGACTTTGGGATTCACGTCTACAGGAAGTAGAATTGGACACACAAGTCCACATTGGACGATCGATGACTGCAGATGGTCCCATGGAGCACTGGATAAATTTAGGGTGCACGTGCTTTCTCCCAACATCTCGAGACCAAAAGAACCCATGGACATACTGCTTTCGTTTTTCTCACTTTGATTTTGGTTCTCCGGCTGGAGGCATCCTATTGAAAAAGTCATATTTCCTGGCAGCTTTTCAACCTCTCGAGCCGTTGGAACAAGAAGAAGGAGCAATGCTAGTCCAGCAGTAACCAGGGTCAAAGATGCCAGGAGAGTCTATACGAGTATAATAACACAACAGAATATTATAATAATATGCACATTCAATGTTCTTTATTAGTGTAAGTATGTAGCTTTACGGCTATTATTTTATTTATTCACTGATTTTGACAGACAGCAAGGTCCAATATTATAACCTAGTTTATAACTTAGTTTCCAATATTATAAGTTGCAAATTTTTTTTATAAATTCTTATAATTTACCTTGAAGTTCCCAATTTTATCTGCAATCACCCCCGCTATAGGTGGACCTAAAATTGCCACCACAGGTATGAAGGCGGAATTTATTCCAGCTTCCGAAGCGGTTAGTCCCAGTGACTTAATGTGTAGCGTCAAAAAGGGATAAAGTACAAACAGGGCTGGAGAAAAAAAAGTCAAATTTTGAACTATTATACAAGCGGCTCTCAAAATTTTGTACAAAATAATTCACATAATACTGTGTACAAATTAAAGTAAAACAATAGGATCAACTTACTTGCGGCTTTGAAAAAGAAGAGGACCTATGAATAAAGAAGGAGTAATAACAATCTAAAACGTTTTTGAAAATAGATAAACTGTAGCTTTATGCTTTATGATTTGATATATTCCATTATATATTAATAACTACAAGCAGAAAAAATGACAAAAACATTAACAATAAGTATAATATAAGCATTGACAAATATTATAGTCAGTCAATAAATCTAAAACCTACTTTTATAGGAAGAAGTTTTTTATTTTTCATATCAGCCATCGTCCTTCTCCAGAATACGTCCCATCCTTTCTTCTTTTTTGGACCCCCTGACTGATGTGGTCCACTGGAAGGAGACTTTATTTCTTTTTGGAGTTTATTTTTGGCATCCACGACCAAAGCGTCCATGTAAGTTAACTGTTCCATTTTATTACAATTATTTTGTATATTATTATTGTGGATCACATCTGAAAATAAATTTGATTGATTCTCCGCCTCCTCCTTGCTCTGCTTCTCCACCTCTCTTGATGAGTATTCATTCACCACTGGACTGGCATTATTTTGTGATGGCGAGAGTGTTGTAGGATTCTCCTTCTCTTTATTATTTTCAGTATCCATCATGATTGTTTTAGTAAATGCCTTCCTGTGTTTAATCAAAACAAAGAGTTTTTATTACAATCATTATACTCACATATATTATTTTACATAGATTATCATAATATGCAATAACAATATATGTATCATGACAGTGTGCAGTTTACACAGCTAGAAGAATTACTTGTGTGATTGATATTATACATGCATAAATAGAATTGAAAATGTGCTATTTTTATGCACACCATACTGTGTGTATATAAAAAGTATGTGTAGGAATCTCATTTTTCATCACACACATTTGACACAGTACGCCAACCGTACAATATTAAAGCACTAAAGCATAATATAGCGCCACTATTATTGTTGTGGGTAATTTTGATGAGTTTAGATATTTTCGAGTCATTCAATGTTAAATGGTAAACATAACACAAAATACACACATTCAGCAATATTAAAATACAAGCACACGCGTACATATTTTCAAGTTTACTCATTTACACCGATAAACTGTGTATGGACATTTTTTGACAACATGTCTATATTTTGATAGGATACATCCTTACATTCCTATACACATTGCCTATAGTAATGTTTGTCTAGTGCCTTAATGCTAATTTTACCCGTAAATGAAATTTCTGACGAATTCTCAAGAAAAAGATGAAGACTTGAAGAGTCAAATGCTGAATATACCATATGCATTACCAATATAAGCTTTTGAGGGAAAAAATACCTTCGTGCATATCTGTGTATGAAATTATCAGCTGCCGATTATTTACCCATGAATTTACAAAAAACAATTCTGGAATCATTGTTTCTCTGAAACTCGATACGTGATTTAGAAGTCAAGTATCGTTTTTCAGAGGAAAAGAACAAACCAAATCAAGAATCGACTAGAAATATCAGTTCGAATGTGGGCAAAAGCTGTTTCAATTGAATTTTTTGTTCATTCGATTCTTAGAAGAGCATAACATGAAGACCTGCACATCACATTGAAAACTGTCACTTATGGGTACCTATTTTTATGCACAATGAGACTACAACTGTGACACTGACATCTTCAGTTTTCTCTGCTCAAATGTGGATAATTGTAATTACTTCGAGCAGCATTAAAGGAGAGAGACGCTTAAAATGTTATACATTTCACAGAAAAATGCCTTCTAAGACTGGTTTGTATGCATATTTGTAACATAGATATCCGTTTCGTGGACAAAGGGTACATCACACGTTGTGACGAAAGACCTGGATTTCCTTTCCTAGTGTAGCTCCAGTATTTCTGGAATTCTCAAGAAATATTTCCGGGAATTTATTGTATAAAATTTAACTGCCCAAAATGCAATGCACTATTCTTTTCTCATGATGGACCATTGGACCATAGAAAGACAGATAATGCACAAAGAACAAAATATGGAATTGTGTTAACAGAGTAGATGTACTTAATTTCGTGAACAATCGCTGTTTCCCCTGCTATCACGGATCATGGGAAAATAAAATATTACGGTCAACATTACCTCGCCAACCTTTCTAACAGTGAACATTAAAATTATAAAGATAATTTAAGGAAATTCCATTGAATCATGATACCTAAAGTATTTGAAGCTGCGTATTTAAATTTACGTAACTATACGTAATCTATGTTCTATATGTTAATTAAATCACATAACACACGCACAACTTTGCTCCCAACAAATGGCTTGATCTCTCTGAGTATCTTCTGTCGGAAACAAAGGAAGTACAGATATAATTTAACACATATATATAATGTACCATATAAACCTAAATGTCCAATGTTCAGCCATTTGACGAGAATAATGATTAATAATATCGTGTTATGTTACACAGACACGACAATCACGTTACGATAATACATTACACATTCAAATTGACCATTTGGAACAATATATTATGTACTTTGCTACCTATATTACATACAGATAGCTCTAGCCTAAACTGTTCTCTTTATCATCATCAGACATCTTTGTTGACACATTGTAATATTTTGTGTATTGACAATTGACAATACACCGGAACCATTATGAAGGTAAATGCAAACCATTTATTAAACTTGAACTGTAGTAAAATGGTGTAATAAAGAACTAGTAATAGTAATAAAATAGTGTATTACTTAAACTCAGGGAGAAGATTTGACGATGAAAAAAATTGGCGGTTATACTTTTGGCACAGTTAAATTAAGCAGTGATCACAACTGTTTCAATGTACGTATCACATGTTATTATGAAAGAAAAAACTGGAAACTATATTGCAATAATATCTTATTTTATCACAGCTAATAAGTGGCAAAAATTGTCCAATTGAAGAGTCAGTCTGTTTCTATACGTATTGACACAGATGAGAATTTACAATGTTATTTCCAATATAAAACCTGTAACTGTGGATAGTGTGTAAACTGTCTCTTCTATAGTATAGGCTATAGACTATTAATAAAATTATATTTTACTTATTTTTCCACAACAATTATGCACTGTTGGATATTCTATATCCTCAGACTTGAGCTAACACAGATACGATTGAGACTCGTAATTTCCTTATCCACGAGTACCAGTAGCCAACTTGATGTAACCTAAACCCCAGCAACTGAACTTCCACAAAGCAATGTTTAAGACAAGGGAAGAAATATAAACTGGACCTTTCCTAAACAGTGTACATTGTACATAATCTAATTTCCAAAGTAAATGAACATAGGTTAATTTGCTTGCACAACACTTTGCAGCATATTGGACTTGGAAAATGAACCTTAGACGTTGTATACATAATGTATGCTTGATACATACGGAATGTTGTGCATGTTTGTCGGACTTTGCGTATCAGTCGTCTACTTCAATGTACTTAAGTCATGTCGACACACATATATATGCACACCTAACAATTAAATGCATAATACGATATTTATCATAAATCTTAACTTGTCTATTTAGTCCGTGTGGACTCAAGACAAGCGACATAATGATAGTATGTATGCATGTAAGGGGAGTTAACACATACAATGCTTGAACTTTAGTATGTATTTGTATCTGTGGCTGTGTTTTCTAACTTAAAATGCATACGCATATACATAATGTATAATATATCCTTCAACTTCAAATATAAGCCTCACGTTTAAGAGGATTATTTCATAAAAAACAGAAGACGGATCCTGTGTAGAGCAATAATTATTACCTGTAATTAAAACCAATTTAGAGGCACATTATACAGATTGTGTGCAATCATTAATACTTATTACTATATGTATATACTGTATGTTGAAGGTTGAAGCTAATATTAGCACTAGAAATTCTCTCTCTATCATCTAGCTACATGTGACAAACAGAAAATACATATGATAGAAGCGTCTAGATTTCTGATGTGTGTCAATATGTGTTTTCGACGAGGAGCTATTGTATAAGAGTTGTAAGGGATGGTTAAAATAATGCAGAATATATTATGATTATCATTGCTAAGCACTGAACATGTACTTAATATAGTAACTATGAACATGTGTGGAGAGAGGCCTCATAACAACACATGGATGAAAATTCCAAGAAAACTAGGCATTTGTCTAATTAACACTATTATTATATCTCAGAAGGTAGGCGAAGAGGAAAGAAATCAGTTGCATGCTTCCATATGATATTAAATGTTATATAAGTCATGGAAAAATCTTCTGCTCAATTACCATCAACGGTATCACGTGCAACATTTTCAAGGGTCGGCAATATTGGGTTGAATTGAAATGTAAGTCTTTTTAAAAGATAAATATTTTTACTTTCCATAAAATATGTCATATACTGACACTAGAAACAAGAATTTGAGTGATACTCATATATTGTTTTGATTCAGTACATATATCCTATTAACCATTGACTATCGTTTACTTGAAATTCGACTTGATGAATTTACACTTTCTCCGCTAATCAACCTCATTGCATAATACGGAGAAAGTTATCTAGTCTTATCCAAAATTGTGAGGATTAAATTTTGAGCTTGTCATGTTATGTTACGGCATATCTAACAGTCTTTGTAAGGAACTATATTATGCAATAACCAACTTACAATTAGAATTACTATAAATAATACATTGTACATAGTAGGTACCTATAGATATATGAGCTGCATCAGACTTTGGTCCCTCGCAGGTTCTGCACTTATGTGTATGAGTAATCTGTATTGATATTTACCTATGTATATACAAGACACTAATCTATCGATCATGTTAATTATCTTCAATATCTGCTATTCAAACAAATACCTATTAGGTATAGATGTCAAAACTATGAGTAAATGAATAAAATCTAAAATACTTAGATACATACATACCGTATAAATGTTTCTGTATTCTTTCAAAATTCCACTCCTACATGTATTTTCTGGTCCGTATACTTGTCGTCAGTAAATGTGAGGAAACTTTTCGTAGTGAAAAAGTAGCGTAAAATTTCCCTTGTTTCAATATTGTGTTAAAAGCATTTGTCAAAATGAATAAGATCAGCTAAAATCTTACGTTAACTTCACCCCACAGCATAAAATCAGCACTATACTTGTTTGAAATGTATCGAATGCAAACACTGATGACAAATGAATAGTGAACAGAACAAATTATTAGATGCAATCTTCATTCAATTTGTTGGCTGACTATATTATGATGGACTTGGTTTTCGGATGATTTGTAAATATAAATTCAAGGTCTAGGGGGTCTAGGTTTGACAATAAGGCTGGATTTCATATTGTTGTGGAGAGAATATTGTATGCATTACATTGTATTTGTATACTGTACATAAAGTATGTATGTATGTGCATTTTTATTATGTATTTACGTACTTAAATACATTTATACATATTGTATATTATGTAACAGATTGATTGTGTAAGACATTCAAACATACATACATGTATATATTTCATGTGAATATACATTACATTGCATATCTATCTTTAACATACATACAGCTACATATATTAATTATGTGATGCGTATGCATTTTTAGAATGAGGTATTTTGTTTCCTATTTTCCTATTTATTTGCTTTTTTCTCACTCTTTTCACACATAAATAGTCAAAGCTTGAGAAAAGACACGACAAAAACGAAACTATCTAAAGGCAATATGTAACATGTAGGCATATGTATAGTATCTTGTGTCTCAAAAATATTTATAATTTATATGTGTATAAATCCCATCTATTTTAACCAATGATAGAAAAGTACTGCAGTAATTTTGTGTTCTGTAAATAGAGTAACGACTAACGCATGCTTTAAAGTACATACTTTGAAATTTAAAGTATTTACTCAAAGAGTTGATTGACATTTAGACGAAATATATATATAATATAGCATTATGTTAGCCTTTAAAATGACAAAAAAATTGGTAAATATTGATTGTGAGCTGCATACTTACTTACTAGTTACATACGATGATGAATGCATTCCTCCTATAAAAAATACAATATGTGAATGACTTGCAGTAAAAACTAAAAAATAAACACCCAATACTTAATGCGTCAAAATAATTTGTAATTGGATTTCGATTCTTTCAATTCTATATAAGTATTTGTATTTACTATTTATTACTTAATTGTTGTTTTGATAAAAAGGAAAATCCATGTATTCAATATGTAGCAAACATGGAAAATCGTTAAGTATTAAAATAATAATGTTCCATTCTACACAATCTACCTGAATGTACTTATGTGTGTGCAATAAATACTTTTTTTGTTGCAAGCCACGTATAGTTTCATGTATTGTTCGTTGCTGCATGTATGAATGCAGGGTACAATGATTCTATCTTTCATAGTGGCTAGTGGTCTTTTCATGGTCAAATAAAGTTATTTTTGACTGCTACATGACAAAAAGGTTATACATTGTTGTATGTATGTTTTTAGTGAAAGACATAAATATAATCCTCATCAGCCATTTGAATATTGTATCCATAAAAATTCAGTTTGTTATTTTAGTGGTATACATTGTACAAAGTAAAGTGGTTCAAAGTAAAAAAAAGTACCCGAGCATAAATAAAAGTGTGTTGTATGAATTTTAAATGAAAATGTACTCTTAGAAAAAAATCTCACCAAATCTCATGAAAATTTGATGAGTTTTCACAATATTGACCATTTTTGATGAGATTTCCGTGATATTTCATCAAAATCTCATCTAAAGTCGATCAAAATTGATGAGATTTGCGGCAAATATCGCGTCAAAATTTCACAACATTTTTTGACAAGATTTTTTTCTAAGGGTATGTATTTTTGTAACTACAAGACATGACAGTTGAATAAACTAGTAGTATATTTTTAATTGCTAAGTTTGTATACCACAGAAGCTGAATATGATTTAACATGCAAGAGAAGAATGAACGAAGAGCAGAAACATTTCTCGTATTCTTCCTGTCCATACTCGGGACTTTTGTTACGGATGCAGTTATTCCTTTTTGGTGTGTGTAGTACACAGTATACAGAGAAAAAGGGATTTGTAGAAACTGTTTACCTTTAATTAGAAGTCTTCACAACTATGGTGTCTTTTTTAAGAAATCCTTAGTTTTGTCCGGAAACACGGGCTTCATATTTTCACAAAATTTTGATGCACATAAAAACTGTCAACTTGAGAATGTTAACAAAAGTGAACATAATACTATTTTCACGTTTGATTTTTTTCATTTCTTTTGTTTCACATTCTGTTATGAAAACTGATGCAAATGAAAGTTGCAGCAGCAGCTTAACTTGCATTATCCTACTTTGACATAGTTTAATTGTTGTACAAAAGTCAGTTTAACAACAATCAATAAATTTTTACGAGTTCCGCTTACAATCCATGTCTTTTTCAACTTTTAAATACGTCTAGACGTAATTAAGCACAAGCTTATAGTTCATGACTCTCTTTTCAGTTGCTTCTCAATTCTCAATATAAACAAGAATAGTCAGAAGTCAGAAAACCCTATAATACGTACAAAGACTATGTTGTAAACCAAAAAAACCAAGTGAATCCTTGTAATATACCGGCTATCTCAAAATCTAGTCAGTACTGATTATTTATTATACATCACTACTGTTACATTTTCTGAATCACATACATTTGTATAGTTGTATGTTTATAAACGTGAGCATAAAAATATAAAAGTTAATAACTAATAACTAAGTGGAACAGTTATTATAACGTTTTTAATAGTGAGATAGTATACTTTGGTGAATATTAAGACCCCGTGACGTTGAACATCCAACGTGGCAAACCGGGCAATAAAATTCATACATATTATTGTAGACTACTTTATTTTCGTTACTTTCTGGAACCACTTTGAATTCAACAATATCATAACGTTGAACTTTATTGCCATTTGACATGACGAGAGGTTGTTTTCTTTTATTTTTGACTAAAGCGCTTGTTGTAACTGGTGATGATGCCGATGATGGTCCTTGAATGACTGGAGTGGGAGATGGTGACGAATTCAGAATATTTAATGTTTTTAATCGATGATTTACTGTAGTAGGGGTCGGTGGTATGATGGTAGCTTGATTGTTTCCTGAGGTAATTGAATTTATGGTTGCCATGGTTGTATATTGCTTGAATATTTTTGGTGTCATTCGATGTTCAGCAGCAACATGATACATTAATTGATCTTTAGAAGAAAAAGTTTGTTGACACTTGTGGCAACACGGATTTGTCTTGTGGAATCTTGCCCAGTGAGTCCCAGCTTGCGAGATGACTAGGAATGACGCCTGACAGGAAAGGCATTGGATGGGGGTCAACTCTTGAGAATGCTGTCTGTCAATGTGTGTGTGGTACTGACTACATGAACTGAATTGCTCATCACATTTGATGCATGTTATAGACGGATTGGGGGGAGGAGGAGCAATAGAATTTTGAGATTGAAGAGCCGCATCGGATATTTGTTTCACCCGATTTTTAATCGTCTTCTTCGTCTCACTATCATCGGGGTCATACGACGGGTGAAGTTGTAGCATGTGTTTGAAAACGTCGCATTCATACTGGAATTTCCGCTCGCAGTATAAACAGGAGAAGGGAGGATTTAAGGCATTCAATTGCTTTGACGACAAGTTTTTATTGATTGAAGTAGGTGGCGGTTTAGGTGGGAATATTGCTTCAGTATTCGTCATCTTTTTTGGTCGATTTGGATGATTGATGTGGATTGCGATGTGTTTTCTAAAACTTTTGATATCTGTTTGAATTATTCCACAATATAAACAGACTCTTGACTTTTGAACGTCCTTCTTAATTTCAGCCGGAACATGGCTTTTTAGGTGAGAGATTAATTGAGGGTGATTTTCAAATGTCAGAGGGTGTACCAGGTCACAGATGTCGTCACAGGAGTCTGTGCAGTGGGAGGGACATAAGGGACAGGTCGTCATAGGGTCAGTAGGGGAAATTCCACGATCGGTTTGTTCTGGGAGAATAACATCAAGATGATCGGACAATTTTTCTACCAAATGCTCACGGGAAGAATGCTGTTCTAGTTGACTCTCATGGGTAAAAGCCATGCAACAATACTCGCACACGGGCCTTGCAACTGTGGGAAAGAAACAAAATAAATTATTTTTTACAAACATAATGAAGTTGATGATAAACGTAGAGTGAAAACGGGAAGAAAAACATTTCTTATCATGTACATGTATTAAAATCAAAAGTTTGTAGATTACAAAAAAAGAAGAAGAAAAGGGAAGGTGCAAAATGTAATCAGCCTTCTTTTTTACAGAAACATAAAATGCCCTTCTTGAGTTCTCTTCTCGTTTTGAATTTTGTACTGTATACTTCATACTGTATATTCTATATTGTACACACTTTACATATAACTTGTGTAATGAAAGATTGAAGGAATACTTTCCATGGTTCAGTGGAAAGAAAATGACGAAAAATTAAACATGTGTATGTACTTGTTTCAAGATTTATCATAGTCG